>JANEYF010004910.1:545000-702652 GCA_029963845.1 Rhamnusium bicolor
TAATAAGTACAGTATAAGAAATTAAGTATTTCCTTATGAAATTAAAAAATCAGTTCATAAAAAACATAAAATAAATTATCTAAAATCATCATAAAATGTTTGTTATAGAAATCCTGGAAAATTCAGGGAATTTTTCAGCTACATAAAGTCTGAACCCTGTAAAATGATGATTTGTTTAAACATAAATGTATAACTTAATTTGTCTCTCTGAATGCAAATAACTATGAATCTATTTAATAATAATTAATTGATTAAATTATCCCTGTCCGTAGGCATATAAGCATTCCTTACAGTCATACGGAAATGGCAGTATTTCTAGCAATTTCATTGGCCGTTTTAGGGCATGCGCAGTTACATGACATGTAAAAGTGTATTAAATCCTTTTAGAATCATTTGTCAGCAAGGAACTCGTTAGGCGATAGAGAAGATACTCGCCTAGCACGCGGTAGGTCCAGGGTTCGAATCACAAACTTATTATTATTTTTTTAAATAAGTATTTTTTAGTTCATTAGTAAGATTTTCCTTGCCCTTTATTATAGTTTGTTTATTTTCCCTTGCCCTTTATTATAGTTTATTTATTTTCACGGTGCCGAATTCCCCCTTTAAAAATGATATCTGATGAGCACTCCATGCCGTGGCCTTGAAACGGTCAATGAAATTGTTAGAAATACTGCCATTTCCGTATGACTGTAAGGAATGCTTATATGCTGTTCGTAGTGATTATATCTTGAGGGCATATATATACTTTGTGATGTCTTTTCCTTCCTCTCGTCACTTGCCTACCTATCAAGAGGGTAAGTGTCACATTGGCAATCTATAATACAGCGGTATGTTGAACTATTTATTATGGTATGGTCTCGAGCGCCAATTCCTGTTTTAAAGTGTAGGAACACCACTTTATTCTATCAACGATATGATAGAAGCAAGGATCTCAGTGGAAATACGGTATGTCCACTGGTCTGTGTGTATGGCTGTCGGTTTTATAGAAATGGACAACTTTACCTGCCGAAAATGATTCTCGGTTTATCAAATAGTTTTATTACTTATACCATTGCTTTAAATAAAAAGGGAGAATTTCAATTTCACTTACTCTATTTTATTTAAGACTGCTTCACAGAAGAATAATGATAATAAAAATAAATAAATACATACAAAACAGTTATGTTATTATGCAACGTAAATATTAACCTATACAAGTGAACAACCATGCAAGGAACTGTTATCGATCCAATTTTCGATAAATTTCAACTTTTTTCAAAAAACCAATAGTAGATACCAAAAAATAACATAAATCACAAAAATGGCCCTCAGCCAATAAAAACATCAAAAAACAACTCGAGACCAGAACTACAAGACTTCGAAATATCACATTATACACAACTTTTTTTTTCAGTAAAATCAATAGCTATTTTTCTACATTCAAAACTGCAAACTAAACATGTTTAGCGCTTCTTGATTAAGTCTTTTTGTTTAATAATAATTGTTATATACAGATTTGAAACTAACAGCTTTTATATTTTTTATTTTGACAACTGACTAATTTTTCTTGGAACTGCTACTGACCTTAATTGAACATAACACAGTGGTGTAACATGTAAGTATAATATTCTAACACTCCTCCTTGAGTTTACATTTCTAATTTTAAATAACCAATGTGAAATCGTAAAAAGAAAAACATATTCTATTATATCAATAAATAATTAACATAACATATTAGAATAAACGAGCTTTTTCTCTTAGCTTAACAAAAGTTTCTTTACAAAGAAGTTTTGTAAAAATATCAGCAACATTTTCACACGTTGGTACATATTAATATTTATTACTTTATCATGTACTAGATCTTTTAAGAAATGATTCTAGATTTACTAGATTTACTCTTTATTTTCAGTTCTTCATCTAACAACCTGGATTTTATGAAGTCCATTGTCACTTCAGTGTTCAAAGTTTCAATTGCGGTAATTACTGCATTATAATCTCCATTTAATGATAACAACAGGTGACAGACTTTATATGATTCTTCAACTTTAGATCCCACGTTCTCTACTCTCTTTTAATTATGTCAAAATTTGATAATGGTCTAACTTCTTATTTCTTTTTTAGTTTTAAACTTAACTTTTTCTTTAGGGTTAACCTTTTTAAATACACTTTTCCTTTGAAAAACATCTTCTAGTTCTTTCATCATCTTCTTTGCCATTTCAGTATCTTTAATCAGATCTAAATGTTTGTCCGATACACACTGAACAATAATCGATTTTGCCCTTGCATCCTTAACCTTAAATTCATTCATCCTTTTTCATCTTGAATGCCAGTAATTTCTTTTTCCAGGGCTACTTTCGTCTGCATTTCATCTAATAGAGCTGTTACTCTAAACTTCCAGTTGTTAAATTACCTGAAAATAACTGGGGTAAATTTACTATTGATGAATTCATTTTTTTTAACCTTCTTGACACCTTTTATTTAAACGTAAACCTGGGTCCATAACCTGATTAATTTTTTGTTTAATAATAATTGTTATATGCAAGAAGAGATTTAAAACTAACAGCTTTTATATTTGTTTTTTGATCACAGAGTACCTATAGGCTAGGTACTCTTGGAACTTCTACCAATCTTAATTGAACACAACAGAGTGGCATAACATATAAGTATAATATTCTAATACTTCTCCATATTTAAATGCAAAAATAGTAAAATTTATTTTTATAAAAATTCATTTTTTAATAACCAGACCGACGCTGAGCATCGCGACAGATTGATTATTATTAAAGCAGATAAAATACATCTTGGCATTCATTTAATACAATCCTAAAATATTCTAAATGCTTTTTACTTATTTCTGGTAAGTTACAACAATTCGTAACTTTGGTCTTTAGTAAAAATTAAACTTTATTAGTAGCTAATAAATTCATGAATTAATTAATTCTTGATTTCTGCTAAAAAAGATTTGAAAGGTTCCAATTGCAAATAGGAAAAAAAGTGACAAATATCAGAGAGGAGCAAAAGACCAAGTAAATAATATTGTTACGTGTTTGCTATCTACAAAAACACCCCACACCGTGGATTCGTTGATTGAGTTCAGGTAATAGTTACTCACTACTTTATTAACTAATTAATTATTAACAACGATAAATTATGACTGTCTTAACTATAATCACAATTAAACACTTATAAGTCTCTATCTTATTTCTTCTTCACTCGTTCAATTCTAAATTCAGACTCAGTTCGTGGACGCACCGCGCGCCTTATAATATTAATAATAATCTCGTACAATTCTAGTTCCATCTATCAAGTCTACACAGTCCAGTAGCGTAACATTGCCGCCTCCTTAAGCCTGAACGTCCCAGTCAGGCAATTCATTGTTCCTGCATACTTAACTAGTCTCTCTATATGCACCACCTTCATCTTTGATTTTGGACTTTGCTGATTTCGGTATACGACCTTGTTTATTCTGGTGACAACAGTGTATGGTCCTTCCCAAGGTGGGTGAAGCTTCAGACATGCCTTTCTTTTGTTGTGGGTTATATAGCCAAACCAGATCTTCCACCTGGAATCCTCCTGAATTTACCTTAAGATCATAACGAGCCTTCATGTGATCACTTGCTATGGCAATTTGGTCTTGTACCAGCTCATGGATATTATTCCTCAGCTGTTCATCAACATCATCGGCGTAGTTATTTATGGAGAGTCACTCCTCATCTAGTGTATCAAACACTAAGTCACATGGCAGTCTAATCTCACGTCCAAACATCATGCGAGCCGGCGTCTGTTTTGTTGTTTCAAATTACAGTTCCAGTCTCTCTGATGTTTTTCAACCACTCTAGATAGATGCTCCTCCATGGTTTTATTATATCTCCACCATTCCGTCTGATTGTGGATAGAGGGCTGTTGTCCTTGTCTTATGGATTCCCAATAAGCGACACATCTTCGGAAACACCCTGGATTCAAAGTGTCGTCCTTGGTACGAATGCAACTCCAGGTACACGTAGAATCGTATCTATCGGAACTTGGGCGACAGTGGCTGCCTCTTGGATTGGTATGGCATAAGCTTTAGGCCACTTACTAAAATAGTCCATGGCAACCAAGATGTATTTATTTCCATCGTCCGTCACCAGGAATGGATCAGCTACGTCAATCGCAATTCTCTCAAAAGGAGCCTTGACGTTATATTGTTCCATTGGACCCTTCTTGTCCGTGGCCCCTTACTTACCGCATAAACTTCACATTTGTGGCACCAAGCCTCCACATCTTGACGGTTGTTCACCCAATAGAATCGTTCCCATACCTTTGTCAGAGTTTTGTTGATACCAAAATGTCCGCCAGACGTTCCATTATGTACTTCTTGAGGTACTTTTGGTATGCGACAGCTGGGGATTACCAATCTCAAAGTAATTTCTTTCCTTTCAAAAGTTCATCTTCTACCCTAAGGAGTCCCCATTGTACCCAAAAATCCTTCAATCCTATCGCCTTGTCTGAAATGTCCTTCCAACTGGATCGGGTTCTATTTTCATTCCAGAATAGGACTAGTTTCCTTATCGTTTAACTGCTCCCCTCTTAATCTATTTTGTCCGATCTTCCGGAACATGAATTGTAACAGTGTTTACAATTAGTATCCTTTGCTTGCAGTCTTCCTGGCAGGGTCTTCTTGAAAGAGCATCCGCATTTCTATGGAATTTCCCAGGATGATGTTCGATTTTAAAATCGTACTGCTGTAGTTTTCTATCCAGCGAGCTAGTTGGCCTTCTGTGGTCTTCAACTGCATTAACCACTTCAATGCAGCATGGTCGTACCGAACTTTAAACTGTTGTCCATGTAGGTACTTGTGAAAATGATCCATGAATTTGACAATGGCCAATAGTTCCTACCGTGTCACACAGTAATTACGTTCTAGCTTGGACAACGCCTTGCTGGGTCCGTGCTTATCCCCTCTGAAGACACAACATGGCCAAGGAATTTCATCTCTTTCTGGAACATTAGGCCCTTTTTGGGGTTTAACCTCAGGTGTGCATATTTGATTCTTTCAAATACTTTTTGAAGGTTCCTCAAATGTTCATTAAAATCTCGTCCCATAACCATCACATCATTAAGATATATTAGGCATGTCTTCCAGGTTAGTCCTTGTAGTACTAGTTCCATCAGTATTTTAAAAGTCGCCGGCGCATTGCATAGACCGAAAGGCATCACAGTGAATTGATAAAGGCCACTTTCTGTTTAAATGAATTAGAACCTAGATGTTTTCATCACACAACTGTTTCTGTGTATTATCTAATGTATATTATATTTATAATGAAACTGTAATGCAATAATTCATAAATAAATTTTTAAACTTCTTACAAATTTTATTTAGACCCATCCTTACCCCTCCTCATTCTCCTGTAGTGGAAAGAGTTTAAAATCAAATGAGTCACTGTCAGTTCGATCAAGATGTCCACCTACAGTGATTTCAAGTATTTTTGGTGAAAAAAGTGTTATTATATTGTACTGTTTCTACATCATAAACCCACAACGCCAACCACAAATAACAGACTTATTGTGTGGCAAGATAGTTATGCAAGGTGGTTAATTGGTAATATTGCCTTCATCATTGAAAACGATTGTTTGTTCTTACAAGATGAACGGTTTTATCTGACAACTGGGCATTGGAATTTCTGTTTAAAATAAATCCAAAACCACGTTGCATTACAGAAATGGGCAAAGACTACAACCAAATTATCAGGAAAATTAATTTTTCAGATGTCGCTTTGAAAACCTATTACAATGGCTCTACTCAAAAAAAGACCCCGCTAATCAACCAATAGAATTCTAGTAACCTCAAGATGTGCAGCAACAGCAAGATGGTGAAGATGAAACTGTTTCTGCACTTTCATTTGTAAAAAAAAATATTTATTGGATCGACACTGTAAAAATTGTTATTAAATTATTGTATTTTAATCAAATAAAAACGTGTAAAAAAGAAACAATAAAATACTTTTAAAAATATAATTTGTTTAATTGAAATCCTGTCTGAATAATATTAATAAACACAAGGTTACCTTGTTTACGTCATCTAGATGTTGAAACTTGTCTAATTATTATTAGTAAGTGTAAGCATTTATTTTATAATATACATATTAGCCATTCTTATGGGCGCCATTTGAAGTTCTATTTTCTTTGCATAGATGGCTCCGTAGTCTTCATTTGGCATTTATTTTATATTACCCGCGTTTGCATGCATTTGAGAAATACGATTTAACCTTGACCTTTAAAATTTGATATTTACATTCGACCTCGAGGATATTTACACACATACAAAATAAAATATCTTGATTTGTTTCATTTCTACGTTCTACTGTAAAGTGCAAGAATCTTAAAATTCAAAATTATCAACATTACATTTTTTAACATATTTCACGATTTTTATAATACACGTAGGGAATAACTTTTCTATGATATGCTTTTTTTTACTATTAGGATGGAGTGTTGTAGAACAATTTTGCCCTTTTCTAAAAGTAAAAGGTTGAAAAAAATATTATATATTAGCAAAACATTTTTTAAAAGCCGATGAATATTAAATAAGTATAAGCTTCAGTTTCTTATGCAGTTTTCAAAAACTCTGCAGTTTCCACAGTCACCAAAACTTCGACACTATATTAAACGCGTGTTTCGCTAACCACGTTGGCATCATCTGGAGATGATTGAAAATCATGCATTGGCTTCACCTGGGGATGATTAAAAACTATAGTTTTAAACATCTACAGATGATGCCAACGTGGATGACAAAATACACGCGTCGAGTATTGTTTTGGTCTCTGAAAACTACTTTATTGTTAGTGTCAGATTAAAAGTTCATTGCACTTCAGGACAGTTTTCACTGTGTTTTTAGCTTTACAAAAATATTAAAGTTTATCCGCGTAATGATTGGATGATGATTAATGAAGCACTCCTAAGACCGGTTTACACAGCCACACGTGCCGCAGTTTAAATTTGATTCGGTCATGGTTCCATTCGACTGGGCGTGTTTTTTTTTTTCGGCAGTACTTCTGCAACCTCATTATTCTAACATAACCCTATCTATAACACCCCAAGAAAAATATATAGATTTTGAACATTATTATTATTCATTGTGAAAAAACAGCTAGTTAGAAATATGTACAAGTCTGTGGTCAGAAATTAGAATAACTACTTTTTTTTTAAATGAATAATATAAATAACAAAAAAGACAACGTGCACGCATGCTTGTATTTTTTGCAGGTACGCTCAATGACGGTTGCATTTCTGCGTGCAGGCGGCAGGAATATCTGTTGTGCTGTAATTAATAGAACGCAAAGCGAAGCTGCAGTAATGCAACTACATCGCGTAAATATGTTAATGCATATATGACACAATTATCTTAACTTGTGGTTATTTTGGCGAGTTCGGGAAAATTAATACGAAGAGAGCTGAAAGTATTTGTGAATGTAACACTAACACACATACGTGTATTTAACTATCGATCACAATAAGAGTAAATGTATATTACTAATATTTATTGTAAATGTTTCGGAGTTAATCTCCGGCGCCTTTCATTAAAAATCCATTTATATTGTGAGACATACCGAAATTTTTCAGATTCCACATACTTATATGTCTTGTGTAGAATAGTCTACTTCTTTGTCATGTAAACGGTCACCTCAGGTGTGACATCTGCCACCCCGCAGACCGATACCCCGGGAAATTCAAAAACAAAAGAAAAGTTTCGTAAAAAATTCTTTAAAAGATCAAATAAATATTAAATATGTAAAGCATAAACTGACAAAACCAAAAACACCTTAGGGACGCTGATATCGAAAAAATACTCACTCATGTCGACTTTGGCAGCCTCTACTACCATGTGCAAAAGTCCCAAGCGCTTTGAACGAAAAAAGAATGTTTTGAAAAAATTCATTAGGAGATTGATGTTAAAAACAGAGCATACACGTGCTAATGGGATATCTTTTTGGAAATGTTTTATTAGGTGTTTACAATATAATATAAGTCGTTTCTGGAATTTATCGCTGCCTCCCGATCTCTGTGGCTGTATTCCAATGGCGCACTGTATACCAAAAGTACATGTGCCTTGGTCGAGATCGATCAATCACAATGTGAGGAATCTCAATTTGACATCCCGCAATATTTAGTGTACGGTACTCCACTGGAATACAGCCTATGTCATATCTTCGCATTGGAGCATACGACCCAAGCGATATGCTTTATACTATTAAGAATAAAGGAAGAAGTTTTGCAGAAAAGAATTTACGTTTGAAACTTGCAAAAAAAATTGCAATTAAAAAAGCAATATTTCTTGATGAAATAAGAAATCTGTCAATATATTTGCCACCTGATTCTGAAGAAAAATATGTTGGAAGTATTTTGCAAATTGTGTAATAGATAAACCTGGCGAGGCGCACAATTTTTGCAAATTTCAGTGCAATTTTTTCTCTGCAAACCTTCGTTTAGTTTTGATAGTTATGCCTTAACTTAAGGTAACACTTGTGCCCCATGTTCCATACTAATAACATGCGTATTACGGTGAAAGATATGTCACATATATAATTGATTTTCTTCTATAACACGTTTAACGCAGGCCCATCTGGTATAGTTATTTCAACAAACAGAACCTTATTTCGCTTCCAAAAACAAAATTATTACCGATCCAGGACCCGACCAATTGACCATAAGCTGCAGAGAGCTGGCTCTAGTGTGAACTTGCCTTGCGTTTAGACCAATGCGAAGCTGGGAAATGCCTATCTAAAATCAATATCAATAATTCATTCTTAAAACTGATAGATTAGTAAAACTTTATAGTAATTACTTATTTCTGTATAAAGCCCAAGAGCTACATGGTTTAAAAATATTTGTTTCCATATTATGAGAATGGTAAACTACCCAGTTCTGGATTAAATCCAATTCAAGCTCTTGAATCCTTAGAAGAATAGGATATATATATATATATATTTATGTATATATATTTATATATATATATATATATATATATATATATATATATATATATATATAATATATATATATATGTATATATATATATATATATATATATATATATATATATATATATATATATATATATATATATATATATATATATATTTATATATATATGTATATATGTATATATGTATATATACGTATATGTATGTATATATATATATATATGTATATATATATATATATATATATATATATATATATATATATATATATATATATATATATATATATATATATATATATATATATATATATATATATATATATATATATATATATATATATATATATTGGTGAGAGGTATGAAACTTCTCATATGGTCTGAATGCTACTATCCGACCGACATCCTCTATGTCTTTGTGGCGGATAGCGACTTGCATCACAGCAAGTACCGAGGGCGGCGACCCCTAGCCCAGGTGGACTAAACTAATGTTATTAAATATGATTTGAAGGAAACAACTACTCAGCGGGCAAATACCCCGACCTGCATTGAATTACACCTTCAAATCATGATAGATCGATAGCCAATATCATTTGTCTATTCCTAACCAGACATAGATCGATTTCGAACTTATTTGTTCTCTTCAGTATGCCATAGGTTATGGAACAGACAAATGATAGTGGCCAACTTGCTAGTTATATACTAACTAAGGTGAAGTGAATAGTGGTGAGAGGTATGAAACTTCTCATATGGTCTGAATGCTACTATCCGACCGACATCCTCGATGTCTCTATGGCGGATAGCGACTTGCATCACAGCAAGTACCGAGAGCGGCGACCCCTAGCCCAGGTGGACTAAACTAATGTTATTAAATATGATTTGAAGGAAACAACTACTCAGCGGGCAAATACCCCGACCTGCATTGAATTACACCTTCAAATCATATTTAATTATATATATATCCATATATATATATATATACGTATATATATATATATATATATATATATATATATATATATATATATATATATATATATATATATATATAACAGAGCAAGAGTTTAAACGCGGGTTTATTTACATTACAGTAAAAAATAAATGAAATTAACGGGTAACGCCCGCAAAAAGAAAACAATTTGCACGGTGGATAATGCAAAAATTGCAAATGGCAGAAAGATGCAAACCGTGGACACGTGTTTCTGACTAATTGGTCTTCATCAGCACGGTGTAGCTGATTTAAAATGATGGATAAAACTCAGAAAAGACACAAAAGGAAAACCACTGACAGGGAGCCAGTCGCACCTTTGTGGCTTCCACTTGGATGACTCCGGTATGGGGAGCATCGTCCAAGCATCGCACACGCGGGCAACTATAGCAACCTGCGTGGGATTCCGGACCCAGGAAAATGAATAGGAACAGAGCAAGAGTTTAAACGCGGGTTTATTTACATTACAGTAAAAAATAAATGAAATTAACGGGTAACGCCCGCAAAAAGAAAAAAATTTGCACGGTGGATAATGCAACGGGCGTTACCCGTTAATTTCATTTATTTTTTACTGTAATGTAAATAAACCCGCGTTTAAACTCTTGCTCTGTTCCTATTCATTTTCCTGGGTCCGGAATTCCACGCAGGTTGCTATAGTTGCCCGCGTGTGCGATGCTTGGACGATGCTCCCATACAGGAGTCATCCAAGTGGAAGCCACAAAGGTGCGACTGGCTCCCTGTCAGTGGTTTTCCTTTTGTGTCTTTTCTGAGTTTTATCCATCATTTTAACTCAGCTACACCGTGCTGATGAAGACCAATTAGTCAGAAACATGTGTCCACGGTTTGCATGTTTCTGCCATTTGCAATTTTTGCATTATCCACCGTGCAAATTTTTTTCTTTTTGCGGGCGTTACCCGTTAATTTCATTTATTTTTTACTGTAATGTAAATAAACCCGCTTTTAAACTCTTGCTCTGTTCCTATTAATTTTCCTGGGTCCGGAATCCCACGCAGGTTGCTATAGTTGCCCGCGTGTGCGATGCTTGGACGATGCTCCCATACCGGAGTCATCCAAGTGGAAGCCACAAAGGTGCGACTGGCTCCCTGTCAGTGGTTTTCCTTTTGTGTCTTTTCTGAGTTTTATCCATCATTTTAACTCAGCTACACCGTGCTGATGAAGACCAATTAGTCAGAAACACGTGTCCACGGTTTGCATCTTTCTGCCATTTGCAATTTTTGCATTATCCACCGTGCAAATTTTTTCTTTTTTGCGGGCGTTACCCGTTAATTTCATTTATTTTATATATATATATATATATAAAAAAAAAATCGACCAAGGACTTATTTTAAAGCTTAGAGCGTCTACTATCAAATGCCGAGTGCGCCTTTGAAAAATCTAATATTGTGGCTCCAATATGGCGGCCGAAAGCCGGAGAAAAATCGAGTGTCCAGCAAAGAAAGCTTGTAAAAATAAAAATTCCCAACCGATCGGGTCATTTCTTGGCTCAAATTGTAGCTGATGGACGCCCCTAAAAAGCTGGCGTGGTAGGTTGACAAAATCCAACATGGCGGATCCAATATCGCGGTCAAGAATCCAATATGGTGGCCGAATTTTTGAAAATCAACCGATTTGCACCAAATTTGGTGTATGGGGGTTTTGGATGTCACTGATCACGAGTCCGAGGTCAGATTTGCCAAACTCAAGATGGTGGATCCAAGATGGCGGCCGAAATTTTCGAAAATCAACCGATTTCTACCAAATTTGTTATACGGGGGTTTTTGGGGTCGCCGATTACGAATCCGAAGTTCGATTTTCAAAATCCAAGATGGCGGACCCAATATAGTGGATTGGGTTGAGTTTCCGCCATATTGGGTCCATCATCTTGAATTTTAAAAATCTGACCTCAGATTCGTATTCAGAGACCCCAAAAACCTCAGTATACCAAATTTGGTGCAAATCGGTTGTTTTTAAAAAATACTGATTAAGAACATTGTTAAATTTTAATCTGTTGTGTCTAATGTCTACATATATGTATATTTTATTGACTTTCAAATTGATTGGTCTTGTAATTGTTATGCCCACAGACGTGGTCTTTAAAAAAGAATTTCCCTGTTGTGGAATTTCTACATCATTATTTGGCTATTGAGCCCTGAAGAAGTTTATATTAAACGAGAGCGTTTTATTTTAACCTATTGTCCTGGTTCCGACAATTTCAACCTGTAGTAGATTAATTACTTAATAGGTAATAAAAAAAACTCATAAAAATAATCATTACTGCACATATGCTTCAGTGATTTGCTAAAATTTCAATAACTAATTGATTTTGAGCCATGATGAGCCTCGACCTTCAGTCTGTCAAAATTTTTAAATTCTTATCACAGATTTATCAGTGACCGCAAACACCCCCTTACATAAAATTTTGTGTCAATCGGCTGATTTTCGAAAATATCGCCGCCTTATTAGATCAGCCATCTTATATCCGCCACATTAAATTTGAGAATTTTGGAAATTTGACCTCAGATTCGTTATCGGCGACCTCATAAACCCCCGAATAACAAATTTGGTACAAATCGGTTGATTTTCGAAAATTTCGTTCGTCATCTTGGATCCGCCATCTTGAGTTTGACAAATCTGACCTCGAATTCGTGATCAGTGACCCCCAAAACACCCGAATACCAAATTTGGTGCAAATCGGTTGATTTTCAAAAATTCGGCCACCATATTGGATCCGCCATGTTGGATTTTGTCAACCTACTACGCCAGCTTTTTAGGGGCGTCCATCAGCTACAATTTCAGCTAAGATATGACCCGATCGGTTGCGAATTTTTATTTTTACAAGCTTTTTTTGCTGGACACTCGATTTTTCTCCTGCTTCCGGCCGCCATATTGGAGCCGCTATATTGGATTTTTCAAAGGCGCACTCGGCATTTGAAAGTAGATGCTCTAAGCTTTAAAATGAGTCCTTGGTCGATTTTTTTGGTTGCTCCTAATTCTGGTCGTAGCTCTGATCCGGTTGACGCGGATTGTCCCATATATATATATATATATATATATATATATATATATATATATATATATATATATATATATATATATATATATATATATATATATATATATATATATATATATATATATATATATATATATATATATATATATATATATATATATATATATATATATATATATATATATATATATATATATATATATATATATATATATATATATATATATATATATATATATTATTGTGATAATAAGGTTTATTGTATTTTTATTTATTTATATAATTTGTAAAAATTTTGAATTGTTTTTATTAAATAGTTATTGAATTGAAAATTTTGTGTTTTATTAAAATCTATGAAACTTGGCGCCTTTATTTTAAATTTGTATTTATTTTATATTTATGCCCTTGTGTACCCAGACTAGCTCATATTTTAATTTACAAGTTTTTACTTACTTTTATTTTCTTTTACTCTCTCTCAGGATGCAGGTTCAATTTTGTTCTTTCTAGTTAGTATATTTTCAAAATTTAAATTCACAAAATCAGTACACATAAAAAAAAACTAAACACTTTCAGAAAACAATTTAGGAGTTTGTTTTAATAAAATATTTTTTTAAAAAATTTTAACAAATGTATTTACAAATCTTAACTTAAATTAGCCCACCAAATTTTAAAATCTCGAGATTTTACCTTATATTTTTATCCTGGCGGTTGGCCGACCTGTCGTTTCTTCTCAGCTGTTTAATGTTTGGATATGGCCGCTCCAATTTCCTGATATGCTTGTATAGTTATTTACTTTAATTTTGTGTTTTGTGTAGCTGGATTTTTTTATAACTGGTAAGTACTTACAAACTTTTTTACTGTTTCTTTTATTTAATTCTCTGGCTTGAATCTTAATTTACAAGCTTCTATTTACCATATTTTACTCCTAACCTTTATTTTATTCGTCTCTCTTCTCTTTAATTTTTTCGATTCTTTCTCAATTTTCAAAAACTCTCCCCTTTTTTTATCAATAACAACCCACTATCCATTGTTTTCTCTGCTTACTTTAATTTTGTATATAGTAAAATCACCAAATTTCAAAATTGACTAGTTGTCACAAATT
Organism: Rhamnusium bicolor; assembly: GCA_029963845.1. Lineage (NCBI taxonomy): Eukaryota > Metazoa > Arthropoda > Insecta > Coleoptera > Cerambycidae > Rhamnusium > Rhamnusium bicolor. The sequence goes on from JANEYF010004910.1 coordinate 559,045, forward strand.
ATTTTTTAATGTCAAATATTTTTAATTTTGAAAATAAAAACTTTTATACTACTTTTTTGTTGTTTTTTTAAAACAGTATTCTTTTCTTGATACTTTCCTGAGAATTTTCTGTAAATTTGCATGTGTTACGTTCAGTATAAAAATTTTTATCTTTCACATCTCATTTTAAAACTTTTTCTTAACGAGTGCCCTATCATTTTAAACAAACTCCTTTTTATATAACTAGAACTAAATAACTACTGATAACAAATCTTTTTATATCTAGGTTAACATATCTTTACTCAAAAACTAATATTTTTGTTTGTACATTTTGTAGGCTGTCGAAATTGGTTTCACCCCTTTTACCACACTTTCACTGTGTCTTGAACTACCCCCACTCACATACGAAGCACTGAGTTTCTCCTTTGTCCTCATGGCATATCTTTGCACATCAATGGATTTCCTGTTTAGTTTTTTATGAAAATATAGTTCAACTATGCTGTCACACATACAAAAAATCAAGAAATGTTTATGTTTCAACCCCAATATTGGAAAAATTATTATGGCATTGATCTAAACACATTACTGCACCCCTGTTTGGTAAGTTTTATTTCAGTTTATATTCACTTTTACAGACCATGCACTTTTTATGTTTCGTTATGAAAGTTTTAAGATAATTTACAATATTTTCCCCTGTTTATTGATTGTTGCTTATTTAACTTTTGTATAAAGTTCAATTACATTGACTCTACACTAGATTTTCATAAATTTCCCCTTTTAAAAGTTTATACTATAACAATTGTCTCTTTTATAGGTGAAATCTTTCCCCTGAAATTATGCAACTTTTAATACTACTGGAGTTAATTGAAGTGAAATTTTTATATGGGACTACATTGGTGACACCTTTTCGATGGCAGGAAATACACAATAGGTCTCTCGTCAGCTCTGCCAGTGGAGATCCAGGACTTCGACTTGACACCTTTTTCTTGTTTTTTATTTGTTTTTCATTAATTTTTATGGCCAATTTGGCTTTGCAAATACCTTACAACTAACTACATTTTTATATGAACAATGAATACTTAATTATTCTACACATATGTTAACAACTAAATTAAAATTGTTTTCTGAAATTGTTCATTTTTAATGTATGCATGCTACTATATTTATTAAATCTTTTATAATAATTTATAATATTGCTAAATGTGATATAATTCCCCCCCAAATTTTTAAATTTACTGATTTTATAAAGTGAATTTTCAAAATTTAATAGTTCACATTAGCAATTTTATTTTATGATAAATATGGGTATAAAAGTTCTATATGAAATCTACCTCTAATGGCATCTGAATCCACAAATTTTAACTCATACACATTTTCATTTACAACTTCATTAATCTGATAAGGTCCTTCATATGGCGTTTGTAGTTTCGCACATATTTTATTTTTCTTATTTGAAACTCGTAACCTTTTTACCACAACCATATCGCCTTTTTTAAATTTTACTCGTTTAGTTATATTTTTGTTTGCCCTTTTTAAAGATCTTTCCGCATTGTTTTTAATTCTTTTTATGGCCTTTTGCCTTAATTTTTGAAAGTCTACCTGTTCATCTGTCCTCCATGGGCGTTCAGGTAATGTTCCAAACATTAAAATCACGGGTGGTATTTCCGTTACCGTGTTTTGTACATTATTTAAATAATTCTCTACTCGTGACAATTCTTCATCCCATTTTTCATGCTTTCCATCCACTAACAATCTCAAAAATCTTAATATCTCTTGAATGTACCCACTTACTAATCTTGGTTCAAAATTTATTAACGATTTATATTTTTCGATTAATTCTTCAACGTCATCTTTGTGTTCGTGCACACAATTAATTATTACCCCTACTCTTTTCGCGTTTGCGATATTTTTATCAATTATGGAACTCGTTTGTTCCTTATTAATTATTACCCCTACTTTATTCGCGTTTGCGATATTTTTATCAATTATGGAACTCGTTTGTTCCTTATAAACATTATTTGGACCCGTTTTGTCCTTAACACCTATAAATGGTACGTTTGTACCCCCCAAAATTATTTGACGTTCTTTCAAATCAATCTTTGCTTTTATATCTGTTAATAAATTTCCCCCCAATATTGCATCGTAACTCATTCCACTTACAACAATAAACTCACCACTCACTCTTATTTCCCCAATATAAAAATCAGTTTGTAATACTTTTGTACATTCCGCAATCTTTTTACCCGTTACATTAATCAAATTTACCTTCATCGCTTTCATTACCCGCTTATTAAACTCAGTAGAATCTTTTTGAATGACCTTTTCATTTATAATGCTTACTTCAGCCCCCGTATCTATTAATGCTGTTAAATTGTAATTTAATATTTTTATCTGAATACATGGTAATGAACAAATTAATCCTGAATCGTTGCCTTGATCGTTTTCCATTGTTATAAATTCTCTCATATGTTGATATGATAGAGAATTTATTGTTTTGCCAGCCTCACCTCCCATTACTGAAAATCCGGTCGGAGTTTACCCTGATTTTCCGGTTTTATAGCTTCCAAATCATTTGCCGATCTGTGTACTTGTACATTTGCCACCTGCGCATATGTACGTCTGTCAGTCTCATTATTTCTGTTTTCCGTCCGATTATAATTTTGATTCCTATTGTTACCGTCTCCCCTATCATTCCTAAAATTCCCATTTCTATTTTCCGTTCTATAATTTTGATTTTGGTATTGATTGTACCTGTTGTCTCCCTGATATCTAAAATTTTGGTTTTGGTTCCCCTGATAATTTCGATTCCATTCCCGTTTGTCATAATTTTGATTATTGTTACCGTATGTCTGTCTGTTATTCGGTCTTCTCCATTCCGTTCGATCATCGTCAATTACCCTAATATATTCGATTAACCCTTCGATTGTTCCGATTCTTTGAGTAACTATGACCTTTCGAATATCATCATCAAAATGCCTGCTAAGATGTTTCACGATTTCTCCCTCATCCATTTTTGGTTCCAAATGTTTCGCGTTGTAATATTTTCTCATGATATATGCTTCCCTTGATAAACCCCCATTGTCTTTATATTTCCCGTTAAATAAATTTGTTTTCACTCTATTCTGGTTATGTTCCCCCCCAGTATTTTTGGCAAAATAAACCCTCAAATTCATCAATAGTTTCATATCTATCCTCAATTAACTGATACCAAAATTGTGCTTCGCCTCTCAATTTAGAATGAATGCAACTTTTAATGTCAATGCCTAGCGGTAATGTTTCAAAATATTTCTTAAGGCGTGACATAAATATTTTTGGATGAATTCTCGCATCCCCTGCAAAATATAACTCACTGTTTTGTGCCTTTTGACACTGTGCATACGCTATTGCACTAGGAGAACTATCCCCTTGAATATAATTACCCCTCTGACATAATTTAATCCTTTCACTCATCGCTTTCATACGTTCCTCATATTCTTCGTCCCGTCTGTCTGTTATCCTTGTCAAATTTTCAAAATTTTTCTCTATTTCCCCTGTTACTTTGCTATTTATATTTAAATTTAGATTATTTACTTGTTGTTTAATATCTTTCGTCTCATTTTCTAAATTTGCAATCCTAACATTTGACTGCTTAATTTGACATCTTACCTCATTTACCTTTACCTCTACTTTTTCTTCTGTCCTTCCAAACCTATCCGCTATCTGTGCAAACCTTATTGTCATCTCTTCTTCATGCTTTTCCTGAAAACTTCTAAAAATTTCCCTCACATTCTCCGTAATTTCCATCTTAATCGTCTCTTGAATCCCATCTATTCTTTTTGTAATCTTGTCCTGATTTTTCTTTTCCATGGTTTCCATTAATTTTTCATCTCTTTCTATCCTGTTCTTTTCCATTAATTTTTCACTTTCCATCCTGTTCTTTTCGATGGTTTCCATTAATTTTTCATCTCTTTCTATCCTGTTCTTTTCCATTAATTTTGCGCATTCTTTGTTTTCTTCCATCATCTTCCTCATCATTTCCATTATACTTTGATTTTGTTCAGCATCTCCCGATTGTTGTTGGCTTGTTTCTTCCGTTATATTTGTCGACATTTTGTCTTGTGACCTAAGTTTCATGTGCTTTTATATGTACGTAGGTTGCCAATTTTTGTTATATTGGAGCCCCACGTTGGTTCGACACTTTATTGTGATAATAAGGTTTATTGTATTTTTATTTATTTATATAATTTGTAAAAATTTTGAATTGTTTTTATTAAATAGTTATAGAATTGAAAATTTTGTGTTTTATTAAAATCTATGAAACTTGGCGCCTTTATTTTAAATTTGTATTTATTTTATATTTATGCCCTTGTGTACCCAGACTAGCTCATATTTTAATTTACAAGTTTTTACTTACTTTTATTTTCTTTTACTCTCTCTCAGGATGCAGGTTCAATTTTGTTCTTTCTAGTTAGTATATTTTCAAAATTTAAATTCACAAAATCAGTACACATAAAAAAAAAACTAAACACTTTCAGAAAACAATTTAGGAGTTTGTTTTTAATAAAATATTTTTTAAAAAATTTTAACAAATGTATTTACAAATCTTAACTTAAATTAGCCCACCAAATTTTAAAATCTCGAGATTTTACCTTATATTTTTATCCTTGCGGTTGGCCGACCTGTCGTTTCTTCTCAGCTGTTTAATGTTTGGATATGGCCGCTCCAATTTCCTGATATGCTTGTATAGTTATTTACTTTAATTTTGTGTTTTGTGTAGCTGGATTTTTTTATAACTGGTAAGTACTTACAAACTTTTTTACTGTTTCTTTTATTTAATTCTCTGGCTTGAATCTTAATTTACAAGCTTCTATTTACCATATTTTACTCCTAACCTTTATTTTATTCGTCTCTCTTCTCTTTAATTTTTTCGATTCTTTCTTAATTTTCAAAAACTCTCCCTTTTTTTATCAATAACAACCCACTATCCATTGTTTTCTCTGCTTACTTTAATTTTGTATATAGTAAAATCACCAAATTTCAAAATTGACTAGTTGTCACAAATTATTTTTTAATGTCAAATATTTTTAATTTTGAAAATAAAAACTTTTATACTACTTTTTTGTTGTTTTTTTAAAACAGTATTCTTTTCTTGATACTTTCCTGAGAATTTTCTGTAAATTTGCATGTGTTACGTTCAGTATAAAAATTTTTATCTTTCACATCTCATTTTAAAACTTTTTCTTAACGAGTGCCCTATCATTTTAAACAAACTCCTTTTTATATAACTAGAACTAAATAACTACTGATAACAAATCTTTTTATATCTAGGTTAACATATCTTTACTCAAAAACTAATATTTTTGTTTGTACATTTTGTAGGCTGTCGAAATTGGTTTCACCCCTTTTACCACACTTTCACTGTGTCTTGAACTACCCCCACTCACATACGAAGCACTGAGTTTCTCCTTTGTCCTCATGGCATATCTTTGCACATCAATGGATTTCCTGTTTAGTTTTTTATGAAAATATAGTTCAACTATGCTGTCACACATACAAAAATCAAGAAATGTTTATGTTTCAACCCCAATATTGGAAAAATTATTATGGCATTGATCTAAACACATTACTGCACCCCTGTTTGGTAAGTTTTATTTCAGTTTATATTCACTTTTACAGACCATGCACTTTTTATGTTTCGTTATGAAAGTTTTAAGATAATTTACAATATTTTCCCCTGTTTATTGATTGTTGCTTATTTAACTTTTGTATAAAGTTCAATTACATTGACTCTACACTAGATTTTCATAAATTTCCCCTTTTAAAAGTTTATACTATAACAATTGTCTCTTTTATAGGTGAAATCTTTCCCCTGAAATTATGCAACTTTTAATACTACTGGAGTTAATTGAAGTGAAATTTTTATATGGGACTACATTGGTGACACCTTTTCGATGGCAGGAAATACACAATAGGTCTCTCGTCAGCTCTGCCAGTGGAGATCCAGGACTTCGACTTGACACCTTTTTCTTGTTTTTTATTTGTTTTTCATTAATTTTTATGGCCAATTTGGCTTTGCAAATACCTTACAACTAACTACATTTTTATATGAACAATGAATACTTAATTATTCTACACATATGTTAACAACTAAATTAAAATTGTTTTCTGAAATTGTTCATTTTTAATGTATGCATGCTACTATATTTATTAAATCTTTTATAATAATTTATAATATTGCAAAATGTGATATAATATATATATATATATATATATATATATATATATATATATATATATATATATATATATATATATATATATATATATATATATATATATATATATATATATATATATATACATATATATATATATATATATATATATATATATATATATATATATATATATATATATATATATATATATATATATATATATATATATATATATATATATATATATATATATATATATATATATATATATATATATATATATATATATATTGGTGCGGGGTACATAGTCACTTCAAAAGTAGATATATAAGATACATTGTGACTTCATATATGACGAACTCACTTCCGTTTTCGGAAGTCACAACGAAATGCCATAATATTTACAGAAATATGAAATAGATGTCACTAATAGTCTGTTTCTAAAAATTAATGTTGAAGTCAGTTGAGCCCCCATGTATCCTGAAAATTTTATTTTAGTTCCAGTATAGATAATTGGCGCTAGTGTCATATATAGATGCATCACGGGCAGAACGAAGACACTTCTGTAGTATTTGCCTATGTGAAATGCGGCAACAACGCGTCGTCGCCTGGTTAATATAAATGTGGTAGTGTTTTATTTTAAAATTATAAATCTGGTGTCACTTCCATTTTAATATTTTTAAAATGACTTCGAGTGGCCGTTTACTTGTGAATATGGTAATTGACAAAGGTAAGTTATTCTTAAAATTATTGTTTTAAAAATTATTTGGTAATCCATAATGGTCAGTTTATATCGTTGAGTATTCTGTATTGCACCAAAATTTAATAAGACTTGTATAAGAAAATTTTAGAATGTTTGTTTAAACTTTTTTTAATAAAAAATATATTGGTAAATAAAAGTTCATCAATAAAATATTTGAGCATTTTTTATTAGCAGGAATGTAATTATTATACTTTTTAATTAAACAAAAAAATGTGTTTTCAAAAAAATGTAGGAGATGTGTTGTAGGAGCTCAACTTACTAGAGATATTTGACAAAACAAATAATATAGATAGATATGCAGCAAGTTGTAAGTAATAAAATAATTAAGAATATAAAAATATTGGCAATATAAAAATAAACACTTTTTGCTTCTATATTTAAATGTTGGATTAAAGCAGTATGTATATACATATTTATGTACATACATTGTTTTGAAAGTAAAATATAGTCTCAATTTGAAATCAGGTTTCATGCCAGGCTCTCCGAAGCATTGTTAAAATGTTGTTTTATACACCTTTTGAGTAGGTAAATTATTTTTAGAAAATAAATATAGTTTAAAAAAAACTAAAAAACACGCTTTTAAAGCACATCAAACTAAAAAAGTGAAAAATAATTATTAATATAAACTGAAAACAATAATGAACGAAAAATACTAGTATTATTGTGAAAAAAGCGTGGATTGCTCGATATATGAAAAATATGGCACAAAGCGCCCCACGCTTTTTTTCACAATAATACTAGTATTTTTCGTTCATTATTGTTTTCAGTTTATATTAATAGTTATTTTTCACTTTTTAGTTTGATGTGCTTTAAAAGCGTGTTTTTTAGTTTTTTTTTAAACTTTTTTTTTTTTTACTTTTTTAGTTTGATGTGCTATGAAACCGTGTTTTTTTAGTTTTTTTAAACTATATTTATATTGCTTATTGATGCTGATATTATAACATATTACGATCCAACAGATACTTCTGAAAAAAAAAATATTTTTTATTTCAGCAATGGGATTTGGACTTACGAGGAGTCCGTCGTTTCGCGTCGTCTAAGACTTGCCCGCTCGACCAACGACCGAACTGAAAATCATGGAATATACTTACAATATTAAGCCTCTTGCTCTCACGCAGAGGATACGTGAGGAAAGGACTGGCGATCCTGATCAGGATAATGATATAAACTTATCAAATTATTGTATTGTTACCGGTTCTTCGTAAGTGTCCAAAGTTTCAATTAAATCTGTCCGTTTAAAGTGGGTCAAAATCGAGTTCAAAGAGTCGGTTACAAACAAACAAACATACAAGTGAAGCTAATAAAAGCGTGTTAATAAAGATAGACGCATATCAAGATGCACAGAAGGCCCTATTCATAATAGTGAAGAATTAGCAAATACAAATAAATAGACACGAAAGTTATCAAAAAACCTCTGTAAGTATATAGTAGGTATGGAGTAGGTATTCTTGTAAAAGTAAGACTGTTATGTTTATTGACCTATAATACAAAGCCATTCATTATGTTGTAATTAACTCCTCGGAATTCAAAAGAAAATTTCCTGTAAATCTTGTTTACGAGTTCGAAAAAAAAAAATTCCTATACATTTTTTACAGAAAACATATTTTTTTATGATACTTTACATTATTAATTTTTTATAGGATTGGATCAATAAAAGTAATTTTGACGAACGTACTAATTATAAAAATGTTGCACAAACAATTTTGAATGTAAGTGAATTAACTGTAGGTAATGACGAAATAAATACATCTAATGTTGATTATGATGTATTCGTGTACAAGTAGTGATTCAACTGAAAACAATTTGTATCCATTACTTAAAAATTTACAAGACTCTAGCAGCGAAAATTATGAAAATCCTTCAACATCAAAGCTAACTGTAAGTTATAATATTCTACATCTAGTACATATTATCATGTGTGTAACAGTGGCGGCCGGTGGATTTAGGTTATACCATATCTCAGTATTGGAGCATTGAACCCAAGCAATATTTGAACGCATGACTATCAGTACTGATTGTAAATATTTGCAGAAAAAGAGAAGAAAAAGTTACAAAAATGCTTAGCCTCCCCAGATTCCGGCTGGACCATTAGTAAAATCTTTGCAAACTATTTTTTTTTCGTAATCATTTAGATTTTTTGTAAAGTTATGACACTTTGAAATTTACCCAATGAAGAACTTAAATATCAAAGTGTCATAACTACAAAAAATCAAAATTTTCGAATACCAAAAAAAACGGGGTGATAAATTTTCCTACTGATTACGAAAAAAAAATAGTTTGCAAAGATTTTACTAATGGTCTAGCCGGAATCTGAGGAGGCTGTGCAGTTTTGTAACTTTTTTTTCTCAATTTTTTTTCTGCGAAACTTTTTCAATCAGTACTGATAGTCGTGCCTCCAAATATTGCTTGGGTTTCATGCTCCAATACTGAGATATGGCCCAAATAGAAGGGGTTGGTGATGAAAAATTTGAAACGAAATTTACGAAAAAAAGTTAGTAAAATTGTCTGCCCATCCAGGGATCTTCAAAATGGTTTCACAAATATTTTTAAAATATTTTTTTTGCATGATCAGGAGATCAATCCATTTTTCAAACTTTTTAACCCTGTAACTTTTAGAAAAAATTAAATTTTATAAAACAAATGAAATGGATTTTTGGATTAATCTCTCAATTATGAAAAAAATATATTTTATTAATATTTGTGAAACTATTTTGGAGATCCCTAGGTGGCCAGGGAAATTTTTTTCACAAACTTTGTTTCAAGTTTTTTTTTGCCAACTTCTATTTGGGCCTACTAATCATCACCTAAAATATGGCAAAAGTCCCATGCTTTATTGTAAAAATGTAAGCATCTTAAATTTCACCAACTGCCACTGTAAATATACATATGTATATGAATGTAGAGAATGTAGATGATAGTAATTTATATGTATATGTATTAGGTATATTCAAAGATTCGGTTTTTAGATATTGTCAAATATTCTGATTTCAAGCCAGAAAAATAGTTCCGCTGATCATTTAGAAATTAACACTTAAGCCCACCGACGATATTCCGTTGTGTTCAAATGCATCAGATATTTATGAATTTAAGTCAGATAGTATTGAAAATGATGACAAAAATGATCCAAATTTTGAAATTAATGATAGCCAAAGTGTAATTTCCAGACACGGAAATTGAGTCATCCAAAAATAGTACCTTGGAAACTGAAATTATTTGTGAATTATCCGCTCCATTAGTCTTTGAAAAAAAAAAAGGTACAGTAGATAATTTTTTTAACAGTGCCAATTAATACATGTGTACATAATAGTATGCTAATTATTAATACAGAACTTTTACATAATTTTGAAAATACTCAGTAGTTGATTTATTATTTATATTTATGTTTATATATTATTTTTGGTAAGCGTCATGATTGAAAAAAATTGTCAGTCAAAAATCAGTAACATTCTGGTCTTAGGATTCAATCTTTGTCCATGTACATACATACAACATACATACATATGTATAATATGCATGTATGTAAATATGTATGTAATAATAAAAGTCAGTATTTAAATCCCAAAGTAGCTCTTTAAAAACATTAATGTATAAAGACGCCTGCCGAGTCAGCGAGCTGACCTAGTCATTTACAACTTTAACATATTCCCATAGATTTTATTTTAGACAATTTTTCAAGGTAAATTTTCTGGCGTTTTGAGATATCTGATCTCCTAAAGTGAGAAGGAATGCTAAATTCATCAATATTCGCAATACATATTATGCATTTTATAATATTATTAACTCGCAGTTCACTGCCCACATGATTTTTATTGTACATGTTAGAGTAAAAATACATTTTTATTAGAAAAACTGAATAACAGTTCAAAATTGCAAAAACTATATTTAGTATACATCTACATCTCATTTCAATCAAAGCTAAATACATATCGTCTCCCCCGTTTACATAATAATCGTATACATAGGTACATTTTGAATTTGCTGACTCCTTAACATTGTGTATTTAGAGGACTTATTTGTTACTTTTACACAGGGTGTTCCTAAATATCATGTACATACGCAAGCGGGTAATTCTTTGGCTTATTTCATGACCGAAAGTTTATATAAACATAGGTCCGCAAACGCTTCTTTACTGATCTACAGAGTGTTGAAATTTGAAGATTTTTAATTTTTTTTCTTTATAGCTCCTGCAGTTTTTGAGATATTTAGCTCAAATTTGGAATATAGGTTACGCTGTAGGGTTTACATCATTGGGCATGCCAAATGGTTGTGAGAATCTACAGGGGAGATTTTTTCAGGGGTCATGCCCCTTTTTCTCCCCCTGAACTTTTTTCGATGCGCCGCTGGTAGATTCTAAAACACAATATGAATTTTCTGTTTTATTTAGAAACTATTTGCTTTCTCGTAGTGTTTCCGTATATGCGACCGTTACCGAGAAAAAAAATAAAAAACTATTTTCTGTAATTCGCTAGATAAAATTGAAAATTTTTAAAATGGTCTGGTAGGTTCCAGTTTCATTTCAATAATCTGTTGTCTAACAGATTATCAAAAAAAAAAAATGGGGGACGCCATTTAAAAAAGATTCGATGAAGCCAGTTCCGTTTGAACCGGAAGTTCAAAAAATGTCAAAATATGTGTAAGAGATGATCTTTTATTCCTTATTCCAAATTTCGAATCGATACTTTTAAAAATAAATAAAAAAATGGGGGCGTACATCACTCTTGGGTCACCCGGTATAGTAAAGTAATTTCTATTCTAAAAAAAAATTCTACTCTATGTTTTCTTTAAGGGGATATTATATCCTACTTTTATTTTGAAACCCTGTATTTATTTTTCTCGTTTTTTGCAGATATTCCTCGGACGAATATTCATTTCATTTGTTATAAATATAGCTGCTGGCTGCTACCGAAAGATGAAAAACTTCTATCCAGAAAGTGCACAGAGTAAAATAAAAAACTGAGGCACCTACGTGGGTAAAATTGAAGAAACCTGTAATTAGCTGAATTGAAAAAATAAAGTTTGTTTATTTTACTAATTTTGTTTTTATTAACAATTCTGTAATTAAACAGTTACCTACTGGAACTGGTTTATAAATTTTTAAATAAAAATTACTTTAATGTCACAGTTATTGCATATTCATAATCCTTTTTTTATTGTTTCCGTTAAGGAAATAATTACAGAGACATGTAGCGATTACTTTTAATTCTTTATGTATTTCACATAAATTATAGAATTAGAGGTTGGCTTATGAACTAATTATAATTTTTGTATAACGAAATACATACTTGTATAATTTTCACAGAAGGTAGCACATATTTAATACTTCTGAAATTTGGCATCGGTGTTAGAAGTCATTACGATACTTGTATGTGTCAGAATGTAGAACAATGCGGAAGTCGCTTTGTATCTTGTACATAACGTATATGAACTAACTGAAAAGACACTTTTAAGTTACCCCTTTTTTGATTTTATTGTTAACTGGGTTCCCCTCAAAGTGTTCTGTAAATTATATGCAAAAATTATAATTCCTAAGTATGGAAGTCAGGTCGCCTCCAACACTTTACGGAAGTAACTTCGTATTGCGTATCAATATATATATATATATATATATATATATATATATATATATATATATATATATATATATATATATATATATATATATATATATATATATATATATATATATATATATATATGTACATTTTTTTTTCATTTATAATACCATTTAAAAATGCGGTCTTTACATCTAATTGATGAAAATGATATTGAAATTGGTTTCCTATAATTATTAACAATGTTCTGATCGTGGTCATTCTAGCTACAGGTGAATAAATGTTATCATAAACTCTATCCTTTTCTTGTTGAAAACCTTTTTTTTTTTTAATGGCATTAGGGCTATTGACCCACAGCCAGACACTAATTTATTAAGTATTTATATTTATATATTAACTAAATTGTTTTTTTTTTTCCTAAATCTAACCTAACCCAAACGAATATAAAAAAGTTTTAAATAGAACACAAAAGGATAAGGACAGGTACACACGCTTCTCGCCCAGGGGTCGATCAGGGCATTTATTCAGTACACATACACATTTAGTGACCACGGATAGATTGGGTTGAAACACACTGGGACAGACAAAAATGGGTGACAAGCTAAGCCTACTTTAAATTTTGATTTGATTTATAAATAAAATTAAACAATCTACAATTTTTTTTTATTTAGTGCCAAGAGATGCAAAAGATTGAAAGGGGTTTCTATTTTTAATTTAATTAAGTTGTTATATAGTACATTAGGCTGTTGACTATGTTTTTTGCAATTAAAGAAAATGTGATCTAGGTCCCCTATTTCATTACATTCTTCACATAGATCGGATGCTACTATACCTATCTTATGTAGGTGATACGGGTAACAGCCATGCCCAAATTTAAGTCTACTTAGATGTGTTATGTTCTTTCTTGAATAATTACAATTATTATACCAGTGTTCTTGTGGGATTTCTTGCTGTATAAGTGTATATCGTGTTGGATTAGTGAAACAATATTCGCTCCATTGTTGTGACCATTGCATTTTTAGTAGATTTATATTTACCAAAGTAATCTTCTATACATGGTGCATTATCTAAGGCTATTCCTGAAACGATACTTTCTTTGGCTAACTGGTCGACTTTTTCATTATTGACAAGGCCGATATGAGCTTTGACCCAAATAAACTTTATTATGTAATTTCTCTCAGTTAGATTATTTACTAGAGATTTAGCTTTGAAGATATATGGATTACGAAAAGGGGAATTAAAATCCATATTATTTTTAATGGCTGTTAGTGCAGACAGCGAATCAGACAGGATTAGAGCTTTTTGGTAGTTTTGTTCCTCAATGTACTCTAACGCGACGGCTTACGTGGGCGGTACCGCGTGGCACGCCCGGCAGGAGCGGCAGAGCCGGCAACATCAAACCGTGGAATACAATTCATGTGTCCTACGTGCGCGTTATCAGGCGGCACTGGTAGAGCTGCCGGTTTTCGAGCGGCGGACGCGGTCAAATAATTTGATATTCGCCGCTAGTGCCGCCCGTACCGAGCGCAGTCTGGCTTGTAAACTCCGAATGTTTGGGTTATTCCACACGCTCTTAATTAATAATAATAATAATAAATAATAATATTTTGAGATAAACGCTTTCCCCCAGTAAAACATTCCTTCTTCTTGATCTAGACATGTCACCATTCACGAATCGCACGGTAAACTGTGCCGGACTTCAAGTCCACGTAAGACGCTACTGCCGCCTCTGCCGCTCCTACCTCCTCAGACGCGTCCGCCGCTTCTGCCGGGAGTGCCGCGCGGCGGCGCTCACATAAGCCGTTGCGTAAGGCTTTTATAATCCGCATAGCTTCGGCGGAGTATATTGAAGTGTCCTGGTTTAATTTATATTTTTTTTGAACGTTGACAAGGGGTAAAAAAATGCACATCCCGTCCCGCTTTTATTTTTGGATGCGTCTGTATAAATATGCAAAAAATTGCACCAGTCAGATGTTATGTTTTTCAGGATAACGTTGCTTTCTCTTTTTAATTCAGAATACCTAGGCGTTACTACATTTGGTTTAATAAATTGTCCAACATAATCATTATTCGTGCAAGTTGAGTATAGTTTATCTAATTGAGGGGACATAGTAGTGCAGGTATTTCTAAATCCTATGCATAAGGGCGGCGAGTTTTTTTTTAACCAGTATTTATTTACGAGGTCATAATTATTTAATTGGCTGACTTTTTCAATAATTAGTGACTTTTTAATTTGCGACCTAAGAATGAATTTTTCTGATAGAAATTGACGCCTCAAGTGTAATGAGGGTTCGAGAGCTTTCACACGCAAGGGTTCAATAGGTGTCGATGCCATGGCTCCTAAGCATAATCTCAATGATTTATTTTGTATTATATCAAGCTTGTGCAACAAAGTATTACTAGCCGAACCATATACTATGCATCCGTAATCAATGATGGATTGGATATACGATCTATAAAAATTTATCGCAGTTTGTGGGTCAGCTCCCCACCATGTTCGCATAATCATTCTTAAAAAATTTAATCCCTTATTACATTTGGTAATTATATGTTCCACGAATAGTTTCCAAGTTAATTTTTGATCCAGTATAGTGCCTAAATAAATTATCTGTTTTTGTGCGGGGAAGTGCACCTTGCCAAGCCATACGTTATCTGTATTGGGAAGTGTATGTCTCGTAAAAAAATACTATGGCTGATTTCTCTGGTGATAACTGAAATCCGAGGTTATTTATGGTGTTTAATATTGGGGTCATGGCTGTGTCTAGAAGTTTAATACATTTTTCATACTTTTCATTGGTTATATAAAAAACGAAATCATCTGCATATTGAATGGCCTCTATATTTATATGACTAGAATGTAGTTCTGCTGTGTATAAATTAAACATTAAAGGACTTAGCACTGAGCCCTGGGGGAGGCCTATAGAAGCATGGCGGGGTCCTAAGTATGTATTGTCAGGTTGTCGGAGATAGATTTTTCTATCAAAAAAAGAGGTTTACTATGATGCTAGAAATATTTGCTGGTATTGAAAATCTTTCTAATTTATTTTTAAGTATAAACAGGTCAACAGTATCATATGCACCTTTAATATCTAGAAAGACGGCGCCCAGGTATTTGTTGAAAACCTCTTACTACTAATCTAGCTTTGTATTTATCTACATCTTTATTTTCTCAAGTCTTATAAGTAAAAACCCATTTTGTATCTAAAACCTTTTCATTTCCTGACATCTAATTTTTCCCAAGTATTATTTTCATTTATCGACTCTAATTCTCTATCAATTGCCTCTAACCAATATTTCCTATCTACCCTATTTTAATTCATTAAAAGTTTTAGGAACATTTTCTACAAAACATGTAGCATCAAATGCCATATATAGTTCGTAATCATCATATTAGAAACACTACGTTTATCTTCTCTTATATATGAAACCTCATTCTCATTTCTGTTTAGATTTTCCTCTCCATCGTTATCATTGTTTACAGTCACTACTTTCTTTTTAAACCATAAACTATATTCATCAAATTCAACATCTCTAGAAATTTTCTTTTCTATATCCAGTCTATAGCCTGTTGGAGCATAACCTACCATTACACATTTTTCTGTTTTGGAATCAAATTTATCCCTAAATTCCCTAGGAATGTGACTATATGCTAAAGTACCAAATATTCTTAAATTACTTACGTCAGGCTTAGTACCATACCATACTTCAGCAGGTGTAACTGCATTTAAATTTCCCGTAAGCCCCCTATTCATAACATAATTGGCCGTTAAAACTGCCTCCCCCCAAAATTCCTTAGGTACACCCGAATCTTCTATCATTGCTCGACTTCGCTTTACTAAACTTCGATTTTTTCTTTCGGCTTTACCGTTCTGTTGGGGTGTATAGGATACGGTATAATCTAAAATTATCCCTCGCTCTTTACAAAATTTGGTAAAATCCATAGATATATTCTCCCCCCGTTATCACATCTTAGAAATTTTACAACTAAATTTTGATTCAACCATACTTACATATTCGCCAAATTTTTCAGACTTCACTCTTTTTCTTAATTAAATAAACTACCGTAAAGTTTGAGAAATCATCGATAAATGTTACAAAGTACTTATTACCATCAAATGATTCAGGAGTGATGGGGCCACGTACATCTGAGTGTACTATTTCTAAAATTCTATTGCTTTTTGTTCTGTTACCAAAAGGAAAGCGGGTCATTTTACCATTTATACAAGGTTCACAAAAATCTACTTGTTGAATTCTGATATTTTTATCTATACCTATTACCATATTCTGTCTTATTATTTCTTTTAAGCCTGTAAAACCTATATGTCCATATCTTTTATGCCACTTCATAAAATCATTTTCAGAGTTTTCAATGTTTAAACATTCTGAGACAGAAAGTTCAAATGAGATCTCATATAAATTTTTTCTTTTACCTATTCTCTATGCGAGCGCGTGAATAAGTCGTATATAAGTCGCTCCTGATAAACTGTATGGTAAATCATTTATATTAAATGTGAGCAAGTTGTGAACAGTTATATAGTTGTATAAGATATAGGCGAAGAAGTAAATCAAGTAATTATTAACAATAATTAACAATAATACCTGAATATTGTTAATAGGCTAGTTGCCTCCATTTCCTGCATTGACACTATCTACTATATATTGGACCAGTTGAATAAAGTCGTGGAAATGACTGCTAGCAAGAGAGAAATAAGGTCAGAATTAAAACAAGTTTGTTCGGAGATGTTTACTGAAGAAATGATAAACAAGGTATGTAATAACTTTGTTAAGCAGTATGATAGTAAAATCAATAAGAAGCTGGACAAAATAAATGATTCCATAAAGTCTCTTTCTAATTTTGTCACGTTAAATGAAGTCAATTAAAGTGCTTGAAGCAAAAAGTGATTTTAATGAGCAGCATGCTAAAAGAAATTCGTTACGTTTCCGCGGAATCGAATACAGTGAGCAGGAAGATGTTATGGAAACTATACTGTCTTTTATTAATGATAAATTAAATATCAAATGCAGATCTGAAGACATTGATAGTGTATTTCGAGTTGGAAAGGAAAATCAGAATGGAAAAGTAATTTTGGTAAACTTTGTTACTAATTGGAAGCGAGCGTGTTAAATGCAAAAAAACTATTAAAAAGTACTGGCATCTCGATGTATGAGGATCTCACCAAAGAGAGGTATAAGTTGTTACTGGCCGCGAAAAATAAATTTGGAAAAAGTCAGGCCTAGTCGTCTGGTGGAAAGATCCGAGCGCTTCATAATAATGAAAAAAATTGTAATTAATAACTTCGATGATTTGTAATTATTGGCCACGCACATATCGATATGGAAGGCATATAAATATAAGTGTTTCTTTTTATAGCTTTTTGTAGGTCTTTTTTCATCTTGATTTATTTTTCTTTTATATTCAATTGAAATTTTTATATTAAGATAAACTTCTTTATAATAATACATTAACATTATATCTTTTCTATCTGTTCAATATTGAATACTAATTAGAGTAATTATTAATTTAGTAAAAATTATGCCTTTTTACTTACTGTAAAGAATGTCACAAATAACACATTATGTTACATATAGCATAGTTTCTTATTATATGGATAAAATAGTACTTTTCATATATTTTACCATACTGATAAAATTATAGTTTTTTCTAACCTATATAGGAGCTACTTGTTGGATTCATGCACGGCAAATGGTTTAATTTTTGTCATTTCAACATTCGATCGTTTAATACGGGTTTTGATCTGTTCTCTGAACTGGTAACTAGAGAATCTTATGATATTATTGGACTCTCAGAAACATTTTTAAATAAAAATACCCTTGACAGTGCTATACGAATTCCTGGTTATAAACTTATTAGAAATGATCGAGAAGGAAGAGGCGGTGGCGTAGCGTTTTATGTGAAGGAGGCAGTCAAATTTAAAATTTTAGATGTTCCTAATAATGGGCCTATTGAACAGTTATGGATAAGTATTAATATTAAAGGTAAAAGGCTTTGTCTGGGCACTTTGTATAGACCACCTCATGTAAATTTGTCAGCGTGTATTGAAAGTGTTGAAAATGTTTTAATCAATTTCTTACCAGGATTTGACTATATACTATTTGGGGGTGATTTTAATGTAGATTATTTAAACAAAAACAGTCATAATTTTAATTTATTCAATTCTTTGCTTAATAAGTATGGCTTACATCAACTAATTGAGCAACCAACTCGTATCACTGATAATTCCAGTACCCTGATTGATCTTATTATTACATCTAGTCTAGATTTACCCATAAATAGTGAAGTCCTTAAAATGGATGGCATTTCCGATCACAGTTTAGTCACTTGTAATTTGAAAATAAATAAGTTACGTCAACCTACTATTTTTCACACTTTTCGAGACTATTCTAAGTTCAATTATGATTCATTTATAGAAGACCTTAATTTGATTGAGTTTGATATAATATATAACCTCGAAAGTGTCGACGAGATGGTCAATTTTTGGAATAGTAAATTGTCATATTTGTTTGATAAACATGCACCTTTTAAATCTGTACGAATAACTAAGCCTCGTGCCCCTTGGCTGACAGATAATTTGAAGATTATGATGAAAATTAGAGACAAATCACTTTTAAAATATAAAAAAAATAAAATTGAAGTTACATGGAATGACTATAAAATCATTAGAAATCTGGTTAATACCGCGGTTAAATCAGAAAAAAAAGCATACTTAAATTATCAATTTAAAAAAGACCCCAAAGCATTCTGGAAAACACTAAAAGCATTGAATATTAGCCCAGATGCAAGCAACCCTTGTTCTGCTGTCACAGATGCGAATTCCTTTAGTGAGTTCTTTTTAAGTAGTGTACCTCAGGTACATCCCAATAATAATGATAATTTTATTTCTGAAAACTACGAAGAAAACAATGATGTAAGTTTACAGGGGTTTAGGTTTGATACAGTTTCTGTTGAAAAAGTAGAAAAAATTATATCCACTATTAAATCTAATGCCAAGGGATTGGATGGAATTGATCTTAAAATGATTTCTTTAGTTATACCTTACTTAAGTGAACATCTTACCTTTATTATTAATAAATGTTTAACAAGTGGACATTATCCTCAGCCTTGGAAATCGGCTATTGTTATACCTGTGCCAAAAATTAGTAATCCATCACTAGTATCTCACTTTAGACCCATTAGCTTATTGCCCACTTTATCAAAAATTCTTGAAAAAATTGTTTCTAAGCAGCTCAGATTATTTCTCGACAAAAATAAAATATTACCGTCAACGCAATCTGGCTTTAGGGCCCATCACAGTACAGCCACTGCTTTGTTGCAAGTGACAGATGATATCTTTCCAGCCACTGATGAAAAAAAGAATACTGTTTTGATACTGTTAGATTATAGCAAAGCGTTTGATACGCTAGATCATTTGATTCTGTGTTCCAAATTAAAACATTTTGGGGTGAGTACTGCTGCAGTCGCATTCTTTAAAAATTACTTATCCAATCGAACTCAAAAAGTTCTTGTAAATGGTGAATTTTCTGAAACTGCTGTTCTTAATCAAGGGGTACCTCAAGGTAGCATCTTAGGTCCTCTGCTTTTTGCTATTTACACTGCCGATTTTTCTAAATATTTAAAACGTTGTAAAATGCATCAGTACGCTAATGATACGCAAATTTATTGTTCCTTTCACTTGCATGACATTGGCAATTCTGTTTCTAAAATAAACTCCGATCTGCTTACTATTTCTAAAATATCTAGAGCACAAATTAATTCTCAATGAGTCTAAAACAGAATTATTAGTGTTCGGTTCTTACAAGGATACAGTTGTGAATAATCCTGATTTTAATATTATTGTTAATGGGGTGACCTTAGTTCCTACAAACTCTTGTAAAAATTTGGGACTGTACCTTGATGTGGATCTTAGGTTCACGGAGCATGTCAATAATTTGATGAAAAAATCTTATTGTAAATTAAGAACACTGTACATTCATAAAGATTTTCTTAGTACAGATGTAAAGTTAAGACTTTGTGATGCTTTAATATTAAGTAACATTTCTAACTGTGATACTGTTTTTTGGCCTGCCTTGTTAAGTAAAGATAAAGATAGTTTACAAAAGATTCAAAAGTCTTGCTTGAGATTTTCTTATAGTCTACGAAAATTTGACCACATCTCAGATAAGTTCAGAGAGTCACATTGGCTAAACTTAGATGAACGGTTTCAACTCCATATGGCGTGTATAATTTATAAAATAAATAATCTACAAGTTCCGGAATATTTGTTCAAAAAGCTAATTAAAGGTAGTTTTACGCACAACTGTCCTACGCGATCTCGAGACCTGTATACGGTGCCGAAGCATAGTTCTGCCCAATTTGAAAGATCCTTCGTATATAATGCTACTAAATTATATAATAATTTACCCCCTAACCTTAAATCAGCTTCTAGTTTGCCCAAGTTCAGAGATCAGTTCAAAAAACTGTTGTTTAATACTAGAAATAATTAAGCCAAATAGGTACAATCTGTATGTATGTGTGTGTATATGTGTGTATATATATGTGTATTATGTATATGTATATATATGTATGTATATATATGTATATATAAATGCGCTTTTGATATTATTATGTGAAACTGGAATGGTTATGTGGAAGAGCAACACTGTTGAACGTCGCCATTCCCATGAAAATATACTTTTTATAAATTGTTTAGAAGATAAATAAAGTCGTTATTATTATTTATTTATTTTTTTTTTTTTCGGTTGCCCGACGCTGGTCAGTCCTTCCGTGGCCTCCGACGCCTCACGGGAGTCGCGCCAGCACATTAACCTCAGCCACTCCCCACATCCCGCAGGGTTAGTAACTGTAGGCTCCGGAATCGTGTGCCCTAAGCAGACGGAGTGAACCCAGAATGACCGCCTTCTGCATTTGGCCTGCCAGCCACTCAGCTGATTTTTGGCAGGCCGGTATGATCTTTAGTTCCGAAAGTAGCGTAGGCTTTATCCCTCCGAGTACACCGATTATAAGGACGACCATTTTTACCGAGTAGCCTGGGTACAGCACTTGGAGCTCGTACCGGAGATCGCGATATTTGGTCCGTTTCTCCTCCTCCTTCAAGGTGATGTTTTTCTCTGCAGGTGCCGAGAACTCGATGACATACATCACCTTGAGTTGATGGTCGAGGAGGACTATGTCAGGCTTGTTGGCTTGGATTAGCCTGACAGTCGGGAACGAGTAGTTCCAGTAAATCCGGCATTTCTCGTTCTCGACAACGGACTCAATATCTCCGGGGACGTAAGGCAGCACTGGTGTCTGGTCTACCCCGTACGAGTGCCTTAGATGGTAGTATAGCACTCGTAACGCCGCATTATGCCGGTGGATGTAGGCCGAAATCGCATATATAGGGCATGCAGATAGTAAGTGCGTGAGCGATTCCGGCGCCTGATGGCAGGTCCTGCAGTTGATATCAGGAACCTCTACGCTTTTTTTTTTTTTTTTTTTTTTTTCGGAATATCCGATGCCGGTCAGTCCTCCCGTGGCCTCCGACGCCTCACGGGAGTCACGCCGGCGCATCAACTACAGCCACTCCCCACATCCCGCAGGGTTAGTGACTGTAGATACCAGAATCGTGTGCCCTAAGTAGACGGAGAGAACCCAGAATGACCGCCTTCTGCATTTGACCTGCCAGCCACTCGGCTGGTTTCTGGCAGGCCGGTATGATCTTCAGTTCCGAGAGCAGCGTAGGCTTTATCCCTCCGAGTACACCGATAATAAGGACGACCATTTTGACCGAGTAGCCTGGGTACAGCACTTGGAGCTCGTACCGGAGACCGCGATATTTGGTCCGTTTCTCCTCCTCCTTCAAGGTGATGTTTTTCTCAGCAGGTGCCGAGAACTCGATAACATACATCACCTTGAGTTGATGGTCGAGGAGGACTATGTCAGGCTTGTTGGCGTGGATTAGCCTGACAGTCGGGAACGAGTAGTTCCAGTAAATCCGGCATTTCTCGTTCTCGACAACGGACTCAATATCTCCGGGGACGTAAGGCAGCACTGGTGTCTGGTCTACCCCGTACGAGTGCCTTAGGTGGTAGTATAGCACTCGTAAAGCCGCGTTATGTCGGTGGATGTAGGCCGAAATCGAATATATGGGACATGCAGAAAGTAAGTGCATGAGCGATTCCTGCGCCTGATGGCAGGTCCTGCAGTTGATATCAGGAACCTCTACACGCCACACGCGGCTACGGTAGACCAAGGTGTTGATAACACCATCTTGGCAGGCCATAATGAATCCCTCGGTCTCCGACTTAAGCCCTGCTGACCTTAGAAAGGCGAAGGTCAGCCTGGTCGATAAACCCAGTGTTTCTATGTTCTTATAGAAGACACCATGCTGGAGTTTATCGACGTGCTGCCGAAACAGACTTTCCTGTTCGGCAGCTCTTATTCGGGCTTTCAGACGATTTGGCTGAAGTTCGGTGACTGACTCAACATCAGCACCTCGCCGGCCTCCTCGCCTGATGTCAAATGCGAAACCGAGTTCATCTGCGGCTCTTTTTGCTGCCTTGAACAATCCTGCTCCCACTCCTACAGATTCGTGATGTTTTACGAACCGCAAGAGGGGATCTGAGCTCCTGAGTATGTTACATGCCATACTCAGTACTACTCTGCCATGCGTACACTCCAGGCTCAAGAGTCCTCGGCCCCCCCCGTTGACGTGGGAGGTACACACGAGGAACGGACGATCTAGGATGAATACTTCTGTGAATATTCATCATCTTGCGGGTATCTCTGTCTAATTGGCGCAGCGCATCTACCCTCCACTTTACTACTCCGAAGGAGTAGAGCAGAATCGGAACGGCAAGCATATTAGTTGCAGACACCTTGTTCTTCCCCGAAAGTTCGGAAGACCAAATCTTTCGGAGGCGGTGTCTGTACTTACCGCGGAGAGAATCCTTTATTTGTGTCACATCTTGGATGTGCCTTTGTTGCACACCCAGGTATGTATAGGTCTCTCCGGCATCCAGATGTCTTAGGATGCTTCCGTCTGCGAGCTGCGCATCATCAGAGAATTCCCCGCATCGTCCTCTCTTGAGGTGGACGACTGCACATTTGTCCAACCCGAACTCCATACCAATTGCCCGCGTATATTCTTCGACCACCCTAAGAGCGTTTTGTAGTTCACGCTCTCCGGAGGCATAAAGTTTAAGGTCATCCATATAAAATAGATGGGTGACCTTATGCCTCCGGTCGCTGGGTGGCCCACATTGATATCCGCGGGTTTGGCGGAGCCCAACAGACAACGGCAGCAGTGAGATGCAGAAGAGGAGAGGACTCAGGGAGTCACCCTGGAAAACTCCTCTCCTAAATGCCACCTGCTCTGTCGTGACCCGCTGTGCACCTGATGTTATGGTGAAGCGGGTCTTCCAGAGCGGCAGCAGCTGTTCTATGCATCTCACTAGTGGTGCTGGTACTGCAAGACATTTGAGCAAGTACAACAATAGCTCATGTGATGTTGTATCAAATGCCTTGCGGTAATCAATCCAGGCCATCGATAGATTCCGCTTGTATTGCACAGAATCCTGTGTAATACAGCGGTCTATCAGCAGGCTGTCCTTGCAACCTGCCATGCCCTTCTTGGCACCACGCTGTATCTGCTGGAAGACCGGATCAACAGACCTCAGCGTCCTAGCATACAAGATACGTGTAAATATCTTGTAGCAGGAGTTAAGGCAAGTGATCGGCCTATAATTCCTCGGGTCGGAAAGATCCCCCTATTTGGGGATAAGCACAGTACGTCCCTCGACAAACCAGTCCGGAATCTGCTGCCCCTCGTTCAACCATGAGTTGAAAACTCGCGCCAGACGGCGGTGAGTGGAAGGAAATTTCTTCCACCACCAGTTGTTAATGCCGTCTGGGCCCGGGGCAGCGAAGTTCTTGGTACCAACAAGTGCTTGTTGGACTTCCTCCGTACTGATTGCCGGGCACACTTCTTCTGGCTCTTCAAGATGTCTGTGACACAGAGCCTCGAAGTGTGCAATTGATGGAGTGTCGCTATTGAATGGACGCGTCGTTTCGTAGATTCCCTTCCAGAGGGTTTCGACATCTTCTACAGTCGGCGGATTCTCGACAACACGCTGTGGCTCTTGAAAGAGGCGGGATGGATTCGTACGGAATAAATTGTTTTGTTCCATACTCCTCACCCGCCTCTTCAATGTTTTCTTTATCGCCATGAGCGCTCGGATTCTATCTAGACAGTGCTGCTTGATGGTAAGCATCACTGTCAGATTTAGAGTATGGTGTTGACGTCTTAATCCGGCAGCTATGCGCCGGATCCTGGGAGTAAAAACTCTACCAGTTGTCTTATATTCCACCACACTCTGGATCCGAGAAGCGTGTTGTCTGGCCGACTGTATCTTGCCTTCGATTTTTTGTACACGCCGCTTGGCTTTCTCGACCCCGTGATTGGTTGACCTCTCACGGGGGACGAGTTGCTTCGCGGCGTTGTACACGGCACAGTTGATTTGCCAGATGTCTACATCTTCCGGAATTTCCTCATCGATGACCGCGTCCATTCTAGCCAGGTCTTGTGGCTTTAGGTTAGCCCTGGTGTTAAGGCTAACCCTCGTCCTTAAGTCTACATCGGTGAACTCTAAAGGATGCTCCCCATCAGCTGGTAATTGCCGCGGTGGTACTGCGGCTGGCAGTTCTTCCAGCTGACGGGGTGCCCTTACGTAACCTGT
Source organism: Rhamnusium bicolor (assembly GCA_029963845.1). NCBI lineage: Eukaryota > Metazoa > Arthropoda > Insecta > Coleoptera > Cerambycidae > Rhamnusium > Rhamnusium bicolor. The sequence continues at coordinate 584,271 of JANEYF010004910.1, forward strand.
CCTGAGCAGAAAGGATACTTGATCTCTCAGATGTTGTTGAGAGAAAGCGCGATGCTCTGGGTGCATTTCGCACCAAAGTGCATGCAATCGCGCCATGTATCCCCTTCGCTCAGGTTCGCTACTCTCGCGGCAGGTCAGCAAGTCATCCCGAAGTTCCCTCGTCCACTTAAAGCGTCCGTGTGCATTGATGTTGTCGCCCCTCCCGCCTGTCCGAACCTCTACACTTTTTTTTTTTTTTTTTTTTTTTTTATTAAATCTCGGATACTCTCCGGTATTTCAGCATCAATTGGTCTAAAGGACAAGATTGATACTGTCGATGTCTACGGTTCTAGGAACGATCTCACGATGTGCGTCGCATCTAATATTACAGACTTCTGCATAATTTGATAAGTGTTCCAAGGTATTCCAATTTCGCAGAGAGATTCCTTTAATTTTTTTGGGTATGAGCCCCATGGATGAAACGATTATTGGGACGATCTTAACGTTTTTCATGCCCCACATCTGTTTAACCTCCCTTTTTTAGCTCATTATACTTATCTACCTTTTCAGCGTGTTTGGATTCCATGTTATTATTGCTGGGTATAGATATATCTATAATAGTTGCAGTTTTTTGTGTCTTGTCAACAACTGTAATGTCGGGCCTGTTGTGTCGGATTGTAATATCCGTTATTATTCCCTTGTCCCAGTACACTTTGGCATGCTCGTTCTCAACTACAGGTGGTGGTTTATACTCATAGTATGGTCTTTCACTTTCAGGCAGGATGTTTAGCATCTTAAGGATTTCTGGATATACTATTGCAGCCACCTTGTTGTGCCTGTCAAGATACCTAGTACTAGCCAAGTACGAACAACTAGATAGTATGTACTCAATTGTTTCTTGGTGTTGGTTACACTTCCTGCAGTTGTCGTTTGGAATGTCGTCTTTTATAATGTACTTTCTGTAGTTCTTGGTGTTCACTACCTGATCTTGAATACTGACCATAAATCCGGGGTATAGCTTCCCATTCCTCAGCCACTATTATTATTATTATTATTATTATTATTATTCCTAACAAGTTATTTTCGCTATCAACTAATTTTACCTCACTATTTTCAAAGATTACTTTAATATTTGACATTTCTAATTTCTTAACAGATAATAAATTTCTTCTTAAGTTTGGGACATAAAAAACATTTTTTATAGTACATTTTACCTTTCTTTTGTTTACTACATTATAAATCTCTGTTACCAATCCCAGTGGCTAACAAATAACTGCTGTCTTTAGCGATCGCTATTTTCATTGGATCTTTTAACATTAACAAATTCTTGAAATATCTTTCTTCGTTAACCATGTGATCTTCTACAACCTGAGTCGATATAAAATTTTAATACATTTTTCTCAAAAGTTTCCTTATTTTCAACATTTATGTCGCCCATAAAACAGATACTTCTATCAACACCCACATCACAATTTTTACTATTTCCTTGATTCTGATATTGACGTTGATTTTCCTCATTTTCAGCATGGTTACTTCTATAGTTATTAAATCTACTCCTACCACGATATCTGTAGCCTCCTCTGAATCCACCTCTCTGACCTTTATTTCCCTGGTTGAATCCCTGATATCCATGATTTTTGTTATCGGGACAATCTCGCTTAAAATGTCCAATTTGGCCACATCTGTAGCAACCTTTTTGTGTTACAAATGCGGTTGATGTTTTTCCTACATCGCTACTCTTACCAGCTAATTTTCTCTGTTCATGTTCCCCAAGAGGCTTTGTTTTGACCATATCGTATGTCACATCAGGTAAATTTTCAATCACTGTCACAACGGTTTCATAAGAACTTGGCAAACTTAACAGTAAGTTACATATTAAATCTTCTTCTTTCATATCTACACCAGCTGATTTTAACTGTCTAACTATTTCTTCAAATTCTAAAATACATATTTCCACAGATTCGTTTTCTTTTATCTTCATCGACAATAATTATTTCTTTAAATACAACTGCCCTGGTAATTCTTTCTTCTCGTATTTGTCTTTCAATGTTTTCCACATTTGAAATGCTGTCTTTTTATCTCTTAAACATTCCAATTGGGTATTTTCTATACATTGTACTAACAAAGATTTTGCCTTATTATCCCTATGTACTTGAATTTCCCTATCTTTGAGGTTTGCTATCTGATTAACATCTATTTCTTGTTCGACACATTCTAAAACACCATTTTCTGCTAATATCATTTCGATCGTAAACTTCCAATTATAGTAATTACTTCCTTTTAACAGTTCGATACAATAATTTTTACTCGTTTGGGCCATTTTTTTTCTTTCTACTGTATCTCCACACCACGCCACTTTTACCACTTAACCTTTTTTTCTTTTCTTTAATTTATCTTGTACACGGACATCTCTACGTACTTATTCACCTCTGGCACTCTGGGCCCATAACCTTTTACGATTATTACTTTATCACTAAGCCTGGCCAAGCGATGGTAGATTCAGGGTTGGGTGCAATACCAATGCCATCGCGCGCTTGTTTACGATGACGATAACACGACACACGTCAGTTGTTATCTGTCGGTCGATGCATTGAGTACTAATAAATAATAAATAATGTTGAGCGTAAAGAGTAGAAAACGACAGTACGCTGATAAAGTGAATAAATTTATCGGTGAATTTCCGGATTTATTCTGTGATGGATGTAAAATAATTTGTAAAGTTTGTGATCAAAACTTAATGTGCTGGAATAAATACGGCTGCAAAATTCATGTCAATAGTAACCGGCATAAAAATAAAATAAATGGCGTGTCTTCTTTGGAACCTCGGTTTATGTTTGATTTACTAACTGTTAATAGCAAATACAAAAAAAAGTATTTCTCAAATCTCCTAAACGGCTTCGAGCATTTCACACACTGTGTCCTGATTCCGGAATCACCAGAGCCGATTCTTACACGTTGGGGAACGTGGTTGAAGGCAGCTTTTTATTATGCTGAATATTTTCAACAAATAAAAGCTGTGATATTACAGTTCAACCCTAACGAGGCTGCAGCTATCAAGGAAAGCCAGACAAACTTTCAAAATGTTTCCCTTGAAATAGATTTAAAAACTATTTATAACAATTATAGAGGACTACATGACGCAATAGAAAAATTGCGAAATACTTCGTTGTCGTTAGTGGAATCGCTGCAAATAGTGGACGACGTAAATACACAGCTAGACTATAAATGACGCAAAAAATAAGCCCGTTATTGAAAAATTCGAGAGTGTATTACGGAAAGATCCTGATTTTACCAAATTAAGACAAATTTGTGATGGTGCATCTACAGCTGCGTTAAGTGAGTTCACAGAGTGTTTTACTTATGCCTGTATTACTTCCGTAGATGTCGAACGGTCTTTTTCAAAATACAAACATATTTTTTCACCACAGCGAACATCGCTTACTGAGACAACTGTAGAAACATATCTGATGCTACACAGTTATCATAGAAGTGCTCCAGTTTGTGATAACGACAACCAAGCTACTTCATAAATCTGCTTAAGAAGGTGAGTTTTGTACATATTTTTATAAAGTGTACCAGTATTAATAAAATTTATTTCCATTTATTTTATTTATTTATTTATTTATTATTAGTTATCACTTAGATATACAATGTACATGTGTGAACATCATTTAACAGTTTAATAATAATGTGCAGCACTAAGCTTACAAAATATAAGGAAATACATAAAAAAGAATTTAAAGCGAACGAAATAGTACAAAAACATACATCACAATAGATAAAATATTTTTGTTTTTATTATTGTACTTATTCAAGTATTATGATATGATGCATACCCAGTACGTCTCTGTAGGATTAATGACCTTGGCCAGGCGTATTTATCACCAATAAAAATATACAGTTTCTAATTTCTGGACTATATTTATTTTACACGTACAAAGCCATCTTTTTATTCCGTGCACGATGACAGACAACAGCATACACACCTCAAAAAAAAAACCTAAAAGGAACTAAACTATTAACTATATTAACATATGCAACACAATATGCATCTATGCTAGATTTTATCGTATTTCCTTAACAAGGAGATCATGGAGTGCGTAATGCGGCAGCTTTAAGCGAGGGTATATTAGTCGTTAAACCTACGCAAGGTGAAAGCAGTGCTAAAACAAAGGAAATAATACAAGGAAAGATGAATCCAGTCGAGTTGAGTGTGAGCATATCGGGTATGAGGGAAGCTAGGAATGGAAGTGTTATTATTCAGTGCAAAGATAAATGTCATGCGGATAAAAAGAGGATTTAAATAGAAATCTAGGAGAAGAATACACTTCGCCAATACCAAATAAGAAAAACCCTTGCATTAAAATTATAGGCATCAAACCTGAAATTTCTCAAGATCTAATTAGTACAATACAGAAGCAAAATAATCAAATCGTGACTGCTAATAGTGAGTTAACTATTAAGATTCATAAAAAAATGAGATCCAAATTCTTTGCAATAATAGAATGTGAATCGTCTACTTATAACAGAATTATGGCCGAAAGAAATCTGTTTATTGGGTTCAAGTCCTGTCCAGTATATGAATATGTTGGTGTCATGGGTTGTTTCAAATGTCATCAGTATAATCATGCAGTCAGTCAGTGTACAAATGTAGAAAGTTGTGGCAAATGTTGTAGTCGGGACCACGCCACCAAGAACTGTCAAACAAACAACTTTAAATGTGTTAACTGCTCCAACATGAATTTAAAGATGGGCACCACGCTCAATGATCAGTATGTAGCCTTTGATGGAGCATGTCCAATATATCGGAAACTTGGGAATCAAGCTAAGGCTAAAGTCAATTATTCAAGCTAGCACCTAGTGTTGAAGGATGCTCCACGGGAGTTACATTGCGAAGCATCAAGTAGATCACTATCCGTCGGCAATAGTATTAATCCATTGCATATTCTCTACCAAAATGTAAGAGGTTTAAATTCTAAGACTGCAACTTTCTATAATACAGTTGGTCTCACATCAAAAGAGTATGACATTGTGGTGTTAAGTGAAACATGGATTACTGATGGTGTCTACAATGCTGAGCTGTTTCCAGATCAGTTTGTGGTTTATAGAAAGGATAGAGATTTTGATGCAATTGGGAAAACAAGAGGTGGAGGTGTCCTGATTGCCGTGAAAAATTTCTACAAAACCTGCAAAATTGACTTGCAGTTGAACGATCCTAGATGTTTTGTGTGTTAAAGTCTCTCTAACTTGCACTGTGATAGCGTTTGACAATTTTTTAAGTTTCCTAGAAAACTTATTATATTTGTATGAGAGCAACTTTATTATTATTAGCGACTTTAATTTAACAAATTTGAACCAGTATTACTTGAATCAATACTTAGATTATTATATCGAGGAGTTGCTTAGTTTTTTAAAAAAAAATTAATTGTATGCAACATAATAAAATGACTAATAGCTTAAATCGTATACTAGATTTAGTAATTACTAAACTGGACTGTTCAGTGGAGCATGGCACATTTAGTTTTTTAGCGGAAGATAGTCATCATCCTGTCCTACATTTGAATGTCTTTGTGGAAGGTGTTTAAACAGGTGTCATCTGGTCATTTGCAAAATTATAACTTCAAAAAGGCAAACTATGAGCTTATGTACCAATTACTTCTGAATACTGCTTGGAGAAATTTGGAATCACTAACCGATATAAATGCTGCTGTAAAAATGTTTTATAGTAAAATCCGCCAAATTTTTGAAACGTGTACCCAAAACTAAAAAAAATGTCAGATATCCAGTGTGGTTCAACAAACAAATAATAAGTTGATATAAAGAGGAAGGATAAAATTAGAATTAATGCCAAAAAAACGAACAATGATGCATTAAAATTACAATATATTAACTTAAGAACTAAAATAAAAGCAGACATTGATATTGCTATTACACTATATCTAAACAGAATTCAGCAAGATATCTGTACGTATTCCAAATCCTTCTGGCAGTACACAAAAGGCAGAAAAGGTGCTGCTCAGGGTCCTAGTAAAATGCACTTGAATGGAATAGAATATTCTGATGGGAAATCCATCGCAAATGCTTTTGCCTTAAATTTTAGTGTATACAGCGTGGACATAGATGGTATGGCTAAGGTAAATAAAGTATATGCAAGTCAGATTTCTATACAGTCCGTTGACTCTGAGGACATATGTGAAACTATTAGAAATCTTAAAGTGAACAAGGCTATTGGGCCAGACCAATTACCTTCCTTCATAGTCAAAGGTTGCGTGGACATTTTTTATATCTGTTGTTTCTATTCAACCTGAGTTTAAGAACTAATAGATTCCCAAAACTTTGGAAAATGGCCAGAGTATGTCCTGTTTTCAAAAAAAATGACAAAATAGACATCAAGAATTATAGACCAATTGTTATACTATCCGTATCAGCTAAAATACTAGAATCAGTCATTTATAAAGGAGTCTATATGTCAGTATCAAGGAGCATCTCTGAACAACAACACGGATTCATGAAATGCAGGTCAACTGTCAGTAATTTAAGTAATATAACACAATTTATTTCTGATACAAAGGATAATCGGAGTCAGGTAGATGTTATATATACGGTTCGAACAAAAGCATTCGACACGGTTTCACATAGCCTCATTTTAGACAAGCTTCACAGGGAATTTGGTTTTCATGACGACTTAGTTGAATTTATATCCTCATATTACAAAACAGAGTTCAGCAGGTGTTCATTCGCGGTCATGTGTTGCCACATCTGGGGTTCCTCAGGACTCCAACCTTGGTCCACTACTGTTCCTTATGTTCATAAATAGCATAACAGATGAACTAGATACATCATCATATTTTCTGTTTGCAGATGATTTGAAAATCTTTTCCAGAATAGATAATGTGAATGATAGTCATAAGTTGCAGTCTGATATAAGTAAAACGTTAGTGTTTCATAAAATAATCTTTTAAAAGGGTAATTAAAAATAAAACAAAATCTAGTAACAAGTGCGTAGAAAATATTATAAACAATGCAGGCGTCTGAACGTCTGGAATTAATAAACATAATAAAGTCGGGCGAGGTTGCAGAAACAAATTAATAAAACTGTTTAAAGTAAAAAGATTTCAATTATTATTCATTCAATCAGAATGTTTTGACCGATGTAGTCCAACTACGAGTTCATAATTTTGCAGTAAATTAAATAAATTTTCAAAGGACTTTTATTTAATCTCCCTTAACCCTTCTACGTAAAATATATCTGTGGTCTGTTAACAATAAATTGAGTTTCAACATAAGCAAATGCAATGTAATGACTTTTACCCGTAAGGAAATACCATTTAAATACAATTATGACATGGGTGGAACAGAATTGGATCGAGTTGGGGAGGTGAGGGATCTTGGGGTGACATTTGACTCTGAACTCACTTTCAGCAGACACATATTGAATATTTCAAATAAAGCCTCTAAAATATATGGTTTTATTGTAAGCAGCAATAGTCAATTTACTAACACTAAATGCTTAAAACAACTATATATATCTCGTTTGTGAGAAGTCACCTAGAACATGCCTCGTTAATTTGGAGTCAACAATATCGCTGCCATATATATAGTGTAGAAAAAATCCAGAATAAGTTTTTAAGGTATCTTTACTACAAGGATGTAGGAGAATATGATCTCAATATTCCAAAAACTGGGTTATTAGAACTGTACGAACTGGAAACGCTAGAGAAGAGGAGAAATATTAATTGCATCATTTATCTCCAAAAGTTAATCTCTGGCAGCATCGACAATTCTGAATTCTTGTCGGTCATATAATTAAATGTGCCATTTCACACCACGAGGACAGCCAACACTTTTTATCTGCCAGATACAGCACGTACCAATAATTTAGTGAACTTGCCACTGTAGAGAATGAGTAATATTTATAATTACATTCAAGCCTGCTGTGATATATTTGTACTCAGCAATAAAACTATGAGGAAGATTTAAGGGAATCACTGTGATATATCTATACAACTTTATTTTATATTACTTAATGTTGTTCATAGTATGTATATGTCGGCGCCACCCAGTCACTGGTAACCAAAACAACTAAATTGTGGTATTTGCAACATTAGCAGAATCAGCATTCAGCCCAGATTGTTGTTGAACGTCACTGTTTACATTTTGAAAACATTACCATATATGGTTATGTCTTAAATTTAGGGACTGTGTAGAGGAGCGCGCTTGGGTCCGCCCTTGCGAACGGAACAAAACCGAAGCCCGCACTTTTATTGAGATCAGATTATATTAGTTATTTAGAGCTTGTAAACTCGGATAAAGTTAGTGCTTAAAGTGGTAGTAATAGAAAGGGCTGGCGGTGGCGGACCGTTAGTTCTTTTCTGCAGAATTGTTTCTGTTCTCATTTTATAATTAATCGTTGATTTGCCATTGTGACATTTATCAAAAAAAAATTAAATTTGTAAATTTTATCATGGAGTTTGATCCTGAAACTACCCCCGTATCTTCGCCATCTCCGACATCAGAAGTGGTCGAACAGCCAGAAATGCCTTCAGATTTTCGTGAAGTGACACCGCAAAGTGCGCGAAAAATAAGTGTACGAAAAATTAGAGATGACACTATGGAACATATAAATAAACTAGAGCAACAGCTAGCGGCTTCTACAAGTGCAACAGTAGCAACTGTCTCAAATTTTTCCTTACCTTCATTTAATCCGTCTTCAAAATTTGCAGATCCAGAAGGATGATGTGCCATCGTAGATTTATGGGTTGCTAAATATAAACCCGATACCATGGAGCTGATAATGGTAATATCAAAAGCTTTAAAAGGTGAGGCTGCTAGTTGGTTTATTTGTGCTAAACCAGTCGAAAAGGATTGGTCTACTTTAAAGGCCGAATTTTTAGCTGTTTTTGTAAAGCCTTTGGATCCACTCGAGCAGTTTTCTGAAGCTGTCAACGGCAGAAAAAAATGCTCCAGAAGACACTTCTTTAATCAATGAAATGCTCAATTCAATGCGAACCATATTGGCACTCCTTAAGTCTAAAGAAAGCGACGAAGCTTTTGCTGTTCTCGTAGCTTGTTACTTTGGTTCAACGCGTGAGAGTTATGTTAGAAGAAGGTTTCAAACAGAGCATCCAAAAGATGCCAAAAGTATATGTGCTATGTTGCAAGGGAGACTTGGTAGTAAGCGACCGGCGCTATTTACCTCCGGTCCACATACGGGAGCGAAGCGTCGAGCAAGAAAGAAGTTCATATTTCCCAGGAAAATGTCATGAATGTTGACGAACGGGACATCGATCTATTCATTGCCGAAGTCGTTTAGCCAGAGCTCATACACCTCATCGTAATCAAGAATCCAAGGAGGTTATCTGTTACAAGTGTGGAAAACCAGGTCACATATCACCCGACTGTCCTGCCGCCCAGAGAAAATCGATAAATGAGGTTCCTGAGAAGCGAGTCAGCGTGTGTGAAAAGCAGATCCTACCAGTTGGACAATTAAAGCTGAAATCTGGTGAGCTCTTTCCTTTTTTGTTAGATACAGGCTCAGATTGTTCTCTTGTCAAAGAACACTGTGCAAAACATTTTGATGGTAAACGTTTTTTTGATTTAACCTCTCTGAAGGGTATTGGTTTTGGCTCTTTCTTAAATATTACTGAAATTTTAGCAACCGTAGTCATTCAAGAAATTTGCGTTGAAATTTTATTTCATATAGTGCCTGATAGTTTTATGTCTGCTCAAATTATTATTGGTAAAGATTTAATAGCACAAGATATTTCTGTGAAATATAATATAGACGGTTTATTTTTTTACAGAGAATTTAATATACAAAAGTTGGAGCGAGAAGTTGTGAATTTTAGTGCTATAGAAACCAATTTGACAGGTTCTGACAAACAAAAATTTAACAAAAGTATTGTCTAAATATCAGAATAATTTTGTTTTGGGTTTTCCAAGCGAGAGAGTTAGAACAGGTAGTTTGGAAATAAAGTTAAAAGATCCGACAAAATATGTTCAAAGGAGACCTTATCGCTTATCTCCTGCCGAGCGGAACATTGTGCGGGGTAAAATAGATGAATTATTACGTGCTAACATCATTGTGCCCAGTAGTTCAGCCTTTTCGAGTCCTGTAATTCTAATTAAAAAGAAAGATGGCTCTGATCCTATTTGTGTTGATTATCGAGAACTTAATTCCAATACTATACCTGGTAAATACCCATTACCACTAATAAATGATCAAATAAATAGGCTACATGGCGCTTAATACTTTACGACACTTGATATGGTTTCTGGTTTTCATCAGATACCTCTTCACCCAGAGTCCATTGATAAAACAGCGTTTGTCACTCCAGATGGGCAATACGCTTATCTGACTGTTCCCTTTGATCTTACAAATGCACCAAACGTCTTTCAACGTGCTATTAATGCAGCTTTAGGTGATTTACGTCACACATATGCTATTGTTAATATGGACAACGTTTTAATACCATCATCTTCCATTTTTGAGGGTCTAGAGCGTCTAGACTGTGTTTTAAAGACTTGTAAATGCCGGCTTCTCTTTTAATTAAAAAAAAAATGTAAGTTTCTTAAGCTAGAAGTCGAATACCTTGGATTTCTCGTGCGAGCTGGAGAATTACGTCCTAATCCTTGCAAAACTGCTGCTCTTATACATTCTCCTTTACCAAAAACACCTACACAGGATCGTCAGTTTCTTGGCCTTGCGTCCTATCTCCAACAATTCATAGCCGCACCATTGTATCAGTTAACAACGTCAACCGGTAAAACAATTAAGTGGCTTCCTAAGCATGAAGAAGCACGAAAAAGTTTGATTAACTTTCTTACATCTGAACCAGTTTTAATGTTTTTTGGCCCTAAACTTCCTATAGAACTTCATACTGATGCCAGTGCTGAGCGTTATGGAGCCATACTTTTTTCAAAAAGTAAAAAAGTTCGAAACTTCACCCTGTAGTGTATTTCAGTAAACGCACAACCGCGTACGAATCTCGTTACCATTCGTACAATTTAGAAACACTTGCATTATTAAAAGCCGTTAAGCACTTTCGCCATTTCCTGTATGCAAAACACTTTACTGTCTATACAGATTGTAACTCCTTAAAAGCTTCTTATAGAAAACGCGACTTAACTGCCAGAGCACACCGGTGGTGGGCATATTTACAATCGTTTAATTGTGATATAGCTTACAAACAGGGAAAACGTATGAAACACGCAGATTTCTTTTCCCGAAATCCAGTTCCAAAACAAAATGAAATAACCGTTGCCCGTCAAGAAAATATATCATCTCAAAGTGTTTACGTTCTTGACCTACGCAAGTACTGGCTTACAGTCGCACAGGAACGCGATGACAAGATCATCAAAATAATAGTCTCACTAAAATCAAATGAACTTGACCCTGAACTAACCAAAACATACGATCTTCGAAAAAATGTGCTGCTCCGCAAGATTGAAAGAAACGGTCGATCATATTATTTACCAGTTGTCCCTAGGTCAGTAACGTGGTCAGTAATAAATCACGTACATACAGATTTGAAACATTTAGGATGGCAGAAAACATTAGATAAGCTATATGAACTGTATTGATTTCCTAGAATGTCTCGTACAGTTAGAAAATTTGTGGAGAATTGTTTAATTTGTAAAACATCTAAAACTAAATCGGGAAAAGCTCAAATTATTGTACACCCAATACCTAAAGTTTCTCAACCATTGCATACTATCCACATAGACATTTCCGGAAAATTAACTGGAAAAAGTGATACGAAAGAATATGTTTTCGTTATCACAGACGCTTTTTCGAAACTTGTTATTTTGCGCCGCATTCGATGTCTTACTGGTATGTCAGCTGTTAATTGTTTAATAGAGTTTACGCACTTATTTGGTTGTCCTTCGCGTATAATTAGCGATCAAGGTAAATGTTTTACAAGGTAGCGAATTTAAAGCTTTTTGTTCTAACTTTAATATTGAATTGCATTTTATTGCACATGGTACAGTCGAGCAAATGGTCAAGTAGAACGAGTAATGCAGACATTAAAGAGTATTTTAACTACCATTGAGTCTGAGCGCGAAAAAAGTTGGCAAGATAGTTTAGGTGAAGTTCAATTAGCCTTGAACTGTTGTAAAAATAGAGTGACAGGGTTCAGCCCTGCAGAGATTTTATTTGGTACCATAATCCGTTCATTAGAGTTACAAAAGATATGTTCAAAATATTTTGAAGTGATTGAGGATAACTTACCGTTATCTGAAATTAGGCGATTGGCTAGCAAAAATATGGCAAAAGTAGAGCAAACAGATGCAGACAGAAATAATAGTGGGAGAGCCACTATCAAACCTTTTTCAGTGGGCGACTTTGTTTACAGTAAAGTTAATGAACGAATGATTTCTAAACTTGACCCGAAATACCGAGGACCATTTAAGATTACTAAAATTTTAGAGAATGATCGTTATGAGGCAATGAGATCAACAAAAAAAAAAAAGGGCAAGGGGGCCACTTTTAAATTTGCTTATGAACAGCTTATTACTGTGCCGTAAGGGCAACGTGAATTTCTAAGTGAGTCTGACAATGAGAGAAAGAGAGAATAATAATCTGAGATAATCTAAGCAAGGTAACTTGTACTTTACTTGCAGTTACGAATCTTGAGAAGTTTGTTGTTGATTGATGACTTTTATGCCTGTTGCTATAAAGCCATGTATAGTTTTGAGTCGATCCCGCAATGCCGGAAGAAATACAGAGTTATTTACTTGTTAATCTTTGTTGAGTTGATCCCGGAGTTTCCGGATGAGATACAGTGGAGTATTCTAGTTGAGCCCGGAGTTTCCAGAAGAGATACAGTAGAGTATTCTAGTTGAGCCCGGAGTTTCCGGAAGAGATACAGTAGAGTATTCTAGTTGAGCCCGGAGTTTCCGGAAGAGATCCTAAGAAAAAAAAGGAAAAGTATCTGTTGGTCGAACCCGGTAAATTCGGAAGAGGTACAAATGTTACCTAAGTATGATTAGTTGGTCGAACCCGAATCCGGACGAGGTACAGGCGTTACCTACATCTAAGAGGTACATGTGCTACCTAGTTCTTTTATGTGATCCCTTGTGTAACCTAGTATGATTACTTTGTAAAAGTATGAATTAGAGGCACATTTTGTTGATTGTCAGAATGGACGAGCGTTCCTTTTAGTTTCCTGAAACTTAATGTTGTTTTTCAGATGTTCGATGTCAAGTAAAGAAGTGCCCGAGGACGTGCACAATGTCAGTCACTGGTAACCAAAACAACTAAATTGTGGTATTTGCAACATTAGCAGAATCAGCATTCAGCTCAGATTGTTGTAAAACGTCACTGTTTACATTTTGAAAACATTACCATATATGGTTATGTCTTAAATTTAGGGACTATGGAGAGGAGCGCGCTTGGGTCCGCCCTTGCGAACGGAACAAAACCGAAGCCCGTACTTTTATTGAGATCAGATTATATTAGTTATTCAGAGCTTGTAAACTCGGATAAAGTTAGTGCTTAAAGTGGTAGTAATAGAATGGGCTGGCGGTGGCGGACCGTTAGTTCTTTTCTGCAGAATTGTTTCTGTTCTCATTTTATAATTAATCGTTGATTTGCCATTGTGACATTTATCAAAAAAAAATTAAATTTGTAAATTTTATCATGGAGTTTGATCCTGAAACTACCCCCGTATCTTCGCCATCTCCGACATACATAATTTTTGTTATTGATTGTTTTCATTTTTTTATTTTATGTCTTGTTATTGTTATAAAATTTGTATTGGACACTGTTTATGTGTGCCCACTCTGTAATTGGGACTGTTGGGTGTTGTTCTAACTAAATAAATAAATATAGACTATCATCTCCCGTTCAGTAACGTCGATGCACTTTGACGTTGCCTTTCACGTGAGATGTAGGGGCAAGATGTAACAGAACCATAGGTTCTACCTTATTTAAGCCTGCATGCGGACTTATTAAAATACTACCTAACGTCACAATATTGAATAGATTAATTTATTTATTCCTAACGCCTCTGCATTAAGCCACCCACCCTACAACTCTGCGTTTACAGTTGTCGTCAGGGAGAGCAATTTTCTTTTTAAATTAAATTTTATAGCAACCGAAAAACTCTTGTTTTTTTTATTACTTTTTATTTTGCAAAAGAAAGGTTCTCTCTGATAATTCAGTGGTCAACTTAGAGAATGTCTAAAGCTGCTATAGAACCCTATGGTTAAAGGAGAACAAAATAATATAATTGCTTATTACTTCCTCACCCCTCAAAGTGGGGAAGTTATGTATTCGTGAAAAAAAATTTGAAAATTTTTGCATTTCTGGACGAATCTCGACGAATTATGACGATACACAAAATTTCAGACAAAAAAATTTTCTGTCTGTGTGTCTGTGTTAGCGATAGCTACAGTTTTTGAGATAATGCTTTCAAATTTGATACACACATTCTACAGGTCAAGGAAGAGATTGAGGTCGTTGATGAGCAAAATTGGTCTAAAAAAAATATTGGTGACATTCCACCAATGTGACTTTTTTGAAACGTTAAAATGTGACTTTTTTGAAACGTCAAAAATTACTTTTATTATAAACTCCACCACACGTCGAGTTTTACTACGGTGAGGAAGTTCTGATCCCCAAGTAATTGGCAGCGGTTTTTTAATATTATGGCTACCTCTGTGCCAGGTCTAGTAGGTAAGTTGTCTTTGCTTCAGTAACCGCTTTCGGAAAAATGTTAATAGTAGTAGTAGTTTTTAGAGGTTTAAATAGACAACACCGTTTTCCATCTGAGTTTTATTACTGGCTAATCCCAGCCCTGAGAACCATAAAAGTTTCATTTCACATATAACGAAAATTTAATGTTTCATTTTAAACTACCTTCAGTTACTGATGTTCAATCTGTTATTGACGAATTAAAATCGAATGCTTATGGTTATGACTAGGACTGTCAAAAATGTTTCGTGGGTCAGTGGCGTATGCGAAATTAACTAATACGAGAAACAATAAACTGTTACAATTTATGACAATGTATGTAAAACTTACCCTCTTAACTAGCTTGCTTATCACAAACTGGATATGTGTAGCCATTTTGCAGCATCAAGTATGTTTCTATGGTTGTCTCCATGAGTGATGTTCGCTTTGGTGAAAATATATTCTTATATTTTGAAAACGACCGTTCGACATCTACTGATGTAATACACGCATACGTAAAATAGTCTTAAAACGCATTTAACGGATCTGAGACTGCGCCATCACATATTTGTCTTAATTTGGTAAAACCGATGTCTTTATTTAACACACTTGCGAACTTTTCTTTAACACGCTCATTTGTTGCGTCACCTATATCGTGTAGCAGTAGATTTACTTCGTCCACTATTTGCAGTGACTTCGCTAACGACAACGCACTGTTTTCTAATTTTTTTATGCCTTCATGTAATGGTTTATAGTTCTTCGCAATATTTTTTAAAACTGTTTCAACGGAAATATCTTCGAATTTTGTCTGGCTTTCCTTAATAGCTGCAGCCTCATCTGGAGTGAATTTTAGTATCACAGCTTTTATTTGTTGGAAATATTCGGCATAATAAAAAGCTCTCTGCAACCATGTTCCCCAACGTGTAAGAATCGGCTGTGGTGGTTCAGAAATACCGGGACACTTGCTATGAAATGCACGGAGACGTTTAGGAGATTTAAGAAACACATTTTTGTACTTGCTATTAATGCATCCACCTCTGGAAAACCTTTTCTAATAGTTTCTGCCACAAGATGTAAAGCATGCACTTTACACGTAACATGTTTTAGGGTGCAAAATAATAATGGTCATTAATATGTTAAAATGAAACACACGTATTGTTGCTTAGGCTGTGTAATCGGTTCTCCCTTTACAATCATATATTTTGTATTCATCTCAAAACTGCTGACTGAACTAATAGTTATAATATAAACAAAAATTAAAACGAACTTTGTTATTATTCGGTCCGACCTTGATTTGGCGCCTTAACATTCGGCCTTCCTGGTTTTCTGTCGTCCCGACGGAATCCTTCTTGGCCATTTCTGCGATACCTGTAAAATTTAAAGTGCATGGGTATGGCTAAAGAATATGTAAAATATGGCTGTATGCATAGAGCGCTATACACGCATTTCTCAACTGCGTCACCTTTAGTCACTTCCTGTGTTTGCCAGTCGAGCGCTATCCACGCATTTCTCCGCTGCAACACTTATGAATATTACCAAAACATTCTAAATTATAAACACATCATAGTTCTACTGCCACAGTAGTTTCATTATTTTTATACAACTTTGTCAAGTAGCTTGACTCATTTTATATATTTTAAAAGCTTTGCCTCAGCATTTCTTAAGATAATATTTCTTTATGTGCTGTGGGCGCTATTCACGCATTTCCCAACAGATTATTTATTTGCCTTTATATAATTATTACTATTAGCATAATACATGTATCTGTTCTTTCTTTATTATTTGCCACTGGAATGCAAACATGCATTCTTCATCGTTTTATAAATAATCAACTATACATGGCCATCTTATAGTAGATACTGTAAGGGCCAATAAAAACAACACAACCCGGTGAAATTATAAATAATATATTAACCACAGAAATACACTTTTAAATAATATCATTCTTATTTGACGGTCTCTAAATGAATGAATCCTCTACGTTGCTCATATTTAGCCCGTGATTGCCAATTTATGCTGAATGCGCCCATCGGATTCCTGTAGCCTAAACATTGGGCCTCACAGCTAGCCAGCGGCGGGGAACCATTATTTTCCTTATCTTATGCCGCTAACAGTCGGCCATCCTGATGACACTGATTGTCCTCAATCAGCTCAGAACTGAATCCAGAACCCTGTTAAATATCACCAAAAATTACCTCAATGTCGGATTGAATAAAAACATCAGCATATGCAGGGCATGAAAATGTTAGGGGTGCATGCATGAAAGTTCAACTGTTAATATTTTGAAAAGCATCAGCCAAGCATCTTAATTAACTAAATCATAGGCAAGCATCTATGATGAATGTGGGCAAACATCCACGTGAAAATATGTAACTCATAGGCAAACATCTATGAGGAGTGTGGGCAAACATCCACGTAAAAAATATGCAACTCATAGGCAACCATCTATGAGGAGTGTGGGCAAACATCCACGTACAAAATATGTAACTCATAGGCAAACATCTATGAGGAGTGTGGGCAAACATCCACGTA
Organism: Rhamnusium bicolor; assembly: GCA_029963845.1. Taxonomy (NCBI): domain Eukaryota; kingdom Metazoa; phylum Arthropoda; class Insecta; order Coleoptera; family Cerambycidae; genus Rhamnusium; species Rhamnusium bicolor. Next base: position 601,459 of record JANEYF010004910.1, read on the forward strand.
AAAAAATATGTAACTCATAGGCAAACATCTATGAGGAGTGTGGGCAAACATCCACGTAAAAATATGTAACTCATAGGCAAACATCTATGAGGAGTGTGGGCAAACATCCACGTAAAAATATGTAACTCATAGGCAAACATCTATGAAGAGTGTGGGCAAACATCCACGTAAAAATATGTAACTCATAGGCAAACATCTATGAGGAGTGTGGGCAAACATCCACGTAAAAAATATGTAACTCATAGGCAAACATCTATGAGGAGTGTGGACAAACATCCACGTAAAAAATATGTAACTCATAGGCAAACATCTATGAGGAGTGTGGGCAAACATCCACGTAAAAATATGTAACTTAACTTAATGGTTAACTTAGCCTAATGGGTAACTTAGTCTAATAGTCACCTAGTACCCTGCTAGCCCTGTACCACCAGTGACCCCAGGAAATACGTTCAATCCGGTACCGCTACCTACTCTGGAAGTAAGAGAACCCTTCAGTAGCCACTCCTCTTGAAACTTTCTACACCTGTAATTTCTTACCACGCTACCTACGCTAATTGTTCTCTCACTTCAGTAGTAGCTGGGAAAACGTACCCCTACCTTACCCTATCCATGACCTCACTTGCAGGTGTGACCTTGACCTAGATCCAGAGCAGCATCTGTTCTGTTAATGTTATCCAGGAATTCAGCTTACCAATTGCTATACAGGGTGAGTTTTAAATGCGTAGTTATATTTTAACCCTCAATATATTTCGTCGAGTACAATTGATTGGCACTGTTAAAAAAATTTTTTAAACAAAAAAAAATTTTGAATTTCTGATAATTTTTTCGTCCTCCGGCAACCGACATTTTGGTGGTCACTGGATATCTGTGTAAACACCGTTCATAGAAATTACGTAACTCAAGGCAGTGTTGCCACTGTCAGCGTTCCGCACAAATCTATTTTAAATTAGTACACATCTGGTAATTTGGTTTCACTTTCCTAAAAATGAAACAAAATTGAAAATAATCATTTTATAAAGAAGCATATACTTTAAAGAACGGAAAGGTAGATTGGTTTACTTAACTGAAAATAAACAAACTATAATAAAGGGCAAGGAAAAAATGTAGTAAAAATAAACAAACTATAATAAAGGGCAAGGAAGAAATGTAATCTTCATATAAATCTTACTAACGAACTAAAAAATCCTTATTTAAAAAAAAAAAATAAAGTAAGTTTGTGATTCGAACCCGCGTGCTAGGCAAGTATATTCTCTGACATCTAACAAATTCCTTGCTGACAATTCGTATAATGCGAGGTTATAAGTTGTCTTTCTCACTTTTGAGAGAAACTGATTGGTTCCATGAATCAATCAAACGTCCAAGTCTGGTGGGACAGAACCGTATTAAGATCATTTAATATTTTTGTAATAATGAATTAAGTACGATTACTCACTTAAATTATTAATTGCTATAATCCATCCACAATAGAATTATTTTTTGCCCAGTTTAGCCAACAAAAAAAAATTTAAATAAGAAATTATTATTGTTGCCCAGTAAGTACCACGTGGAGGTATGAGCTTTACCTGCCAGGAAGTGGTTGGGGTGTTAGTTTGGGTGAGGCTATGTTAGTAAAATTAACAATAAATTCTGAAAACAAAAACTTAAACTCCTTAATAAATAAATTAAACTATAACAAATTGTAATACTTACTGAAATAAATAATAAAAAATTGGCATTCTGCACGTACCTAATTGAAATAAAATAATCTCTTCTATAAATAATCCACATACCCTGGTACACAGCAAAAATAAATCACTAATAATAATCAATAATTAAAAACACAGGACTAAAACACACACTAATAACTATTAAATAATATCACAGTTTCCGAGAATAACACTAATCACTAATAAAAATATCACACTTACAATGTCACAACTTTACTCGTTGCAATCTTCCCACGGATGAAACATTAATTGTTGGTGGATTTAGGTTATATCATATCTCAGTATTGGAGCATGGAACCCAAGTAATATTTTAAGGCACGACTACCAGTTACTGAACGAAAAAGTTTTGCAAAAAAAAAATTGAAAAAAAAATAGAAAAAAAGTTACAAAAATGCGCTGCCGATCCAGATTATTTCTAGACCAATAGTAAAATATTTGGAAACTATTTTTTTTCGTAATCAGAAGGAAAATTTATCACCCCGTTTTTTTTGTTTTCGAAAATTTTGATTTTTTGTAAAGTTATGACAATTTGAAATTTACACAATGAAGAATTTAAATTTTAAAATGTCATAACTTTACAAAAAAATCACAATTTTCGAAAACCAAAAAAACCGGGGTGATAAATTTTCCTTCTGATTAGGAAAAAAATAGTTTGCAAATATTTTACTAATGGTCTAGAAGTTATCTGGATCGGCAGAGTATTTTTGCACATTATTGCAATAATTAATAATTATCTTTGCAAATCTCATGGAAATGGGAAATACGGCTCTGTGTCTCCTTAAACAATCGAATATGGCCTCCAAAACAAACATGTTTATTAAGTAACTTACCGAAATAAATGAATAGATGATTTATCCCTCACACAGTTTGCAGTTTTGTGGTAAACACAACTTTTTATAAGGCACCTGGGCATTTTTCACGCTATATAGTCACAAAAACAGTCACTGAATCAAAACCTCACTTCCACAACGAACATCGAAATACAATATGGATGCGATCGAACTGTCGAAGATACCGACACACTGCCTGTGATTGGTGGGTGCCAGCAGTGGGAGAATTGGCAGCGTGCGCCGTGAATTATGTTCTATCTCCCCCCTTTCATAAATCTATGTTGTTTCTTTATCGGTCATAGCGGTTTACGAAAATATACCTGGAGAGGCCAACTCACTTTCGCTGTCTTTGTTATTCTTATAGCAATAGAGAAAATAATAATTGGAAATCGTTCAGAGTGAATTTACGTAAACGTCTTTAGCGTCATTGACATTAAGTGTTAGGTAAATCGAGAATAAGTTTAGTTTCGATTTAAATGTGTGTTGTTCTCTTTGTGCTTGTTTTTATTTCAGTTTTGCGATATTTTAACAGTACCTAAAAGTGTTTTTTGTTATTAGAATAGTTCTCGTCAAAGCTTGGATTTTGTTTACAAATAAAGTTACGTAGTTGTTTTTATTTAGTGACTTTTAGTTACTGATTTGAACTAGATTTTCCATCTTAATTCATAGGAATATGCTTGATATCTGTAATTTGAATCATAAATTGGTTGGTAATGTAATGTACCTAAAAAGATAGGTTAGTGTAACTCGCCCATTGACCTACATATCAGGTCAATGAACCAGCCGAACATATGACTTAGAAAACGATTTATTTATTAATAAATTACAGGATTACTTCAAATTATTATAATCGCAGGGTAAGTAACTACTACTTGTTAAAAAATAATAATTCTTTTATAAACTTTGAAAAAACGAAATCAAAATTGTCAGTAGCATTTTATGTTTACTGTTTATCGGAAAATTTGGTTTTAGTTTACGAAACACTTGAAAGAAAGTTTAATTGATGCAAGAAGAAGGCAAACTTGTACATTTCTTATATTAAAAGGTATTTTAAAATGTTTAAAAATTATTTCAAATGGAGCACTTAATCGCATAAGTAGGTAATTATTTCGTTCAAAATTATGTCCCGGAACGAACTTACTGCTAGGTGGTAAATTGTATATGAAATGCGGCAACACTGCTAAAGGTCAATGCACTATTTCAGATAAAATGAGGAATGTTTCTAGTAATCAGCAGTTCCAAAACAATTTCATCTTATTTTTTTGAAAGTCGATAACTCAATTTTACGTGGGAATTAAGAGAAAAAAAGTGTCAGTGGGTTTCTACAGATGTCAAGAATCGGTGGTTTAAATATAACTACGCACTTAAGACTCACCCTGTATTCATCAAGCTGGCGTTGGCCTTACTAGTTGTAACTTTAGCAACAGCATATCTATCATTTGGCAACACTGCTGTTACCCGAAATGGACCTTTATATTTGGGAAGCAACTTCCTGCTTTGACCTGCAGCTAGCGTATCTGTTTTTTTTCCATTCTAAATCACCCTCATTGTATGGAAAAAGTTTACAACGTTTTGCATCAAGTCTTACTTACTAAATTGTTTTTAATTACTCAGTAGGTACATGTTCAAACTGTACCCAAGGCTCTTTTAATATCATTTAATTAAAATTACAATTATACTACCAACAATAACCATCATCATAAACATATTACACCAATTGTTTATCAACATCAGTATATTATCAATTGATTATTTTCATGAACATAATACCAATTCATCAACATCAACATGTTTCCAATAATTGTTCATTTTCAATAATTATGACTTTTCACTATTGAGCATCATCATCATAAACAATTGTGAACAATCAATCAAGCATTGTCAGGTTCCATCTTTAATACTCGAGCATTTTCCCCCGACAAACCCAACAGCATTTAAGTAGTGAGTCATGCCTGTCTCTCAAAAAGTCTTTGAACATCCCAAAACCTTTGGGATATCACTAATACGAGTCACGAACTTTCCTTTTCATGTTTTTAGGGATTTATTAAATAAAGTGAATCACTTTTATTTTAACGGTAGAAAAGATTCGACTCAATTAAATCAAATTTCGAAAAGAAATTATTTAATAATGAAAATATTAAACGAATACACGTCTTAACTCTTGCAATGCAAATCTCAAAGTTCTTTAGTCTTATTTTTTTTTTAAATATTTAGTTTAAACACTTCTCAAATATCCATGGCACTAGTTACGCATGTATAACCCAAACATGGTTATTACAGTTGCCCTTATTTTCAAAACAACAATTTTTCGACATACCCCGTATAATAATAACCTATGTGTATCTATTTAATATTATATAAATTTAAACCAAATAGTCAATACAGATTCCATAAAAAGCTACATAAACTAAAAATAACCACCAGGCCTAAATATGCATCACAAACAATATGGATAACATTACTGTAAGCTCCAATTATTTATGTCGATATTTAAACTCTTATTTAGGTAATTATAATGACAATATATTTATTAAGTGATACTGCTACATTTATAATTTTTATGTCTTGTCAAGACTCATTACTTAGCTAAACAAAAACTCTCTTTTTAAATACATGGCTGGTCTCCCAGCATAAAATATAAACATATTACTAATGTTCGATAACAATTCCTTATTCTTTTTGTTTATAACAACTCACGTTCCTGGAGAGGCCCCAATCAGGGCAAGTACCTTACATTACTAAATTATTTAAATTGAGCATGATTCTATAATTTAAAATAAAACTTTCTTTAATTTTTTTCTTTTACAAATTTAAGAGTTGCTTGAATTACGAATATTTATTTTAGAGCTCCTCAGCCAAGTTTCTAAATTACAGTTTGAAATAATAACAATAATTATGACCGAAACATTGAATACTGTGAACCATTTTATTCTGTGAATTCTGCCATACACAAACATTATTATGAAATATCTATTCTTCAATGCTATACATGTTTCCATTTATTTGTTTATATAAAGCCGATTTTATCTAGGTCTTTTATTTGTTTATATTTCAGATCCATTTTTCTAAAACATCTGTATTAATTTCATTATAAACACTCGCTATTCAAATCCGTTAAATATTTAATGCGTTTATTTTCAATAGGAATAATAATTCAATAATACACTATTGTATTACAAGAAATAACGTTTACAGAGCGATTCTAGCATAATTGCTACTCAAATTGACCCATTTTTTTTTCTTATATTGTTAGAAATTAGACACAGATTACTATAATAGAATATAATTGTATAACAATTATAGTGGAGAACACTTTGTAAAATAGATTTTATATAATATAATATTGTACCGCACGAGCAAACGCTTCAGATGCAAAATGCTGAATGTCCCCTTTGTTCCCCGATCTCGATCATCGGTAGCCTAGGTCATGGTTCGTATTCCAGCGCGTCTTTCGGTAATGCCGGATCAGCACATTTCTTACACGGCCTTTCCTGACTCCTAGAGTGTCCTCACTCTAACGGCGGTTGTTTTCGAAACCAAATTCCAGCTACCTAGACCGAAAGGGTAAACAAATTACTTGCGGACTAGTATAAATATACATATAATTAAACATGTAGATATTGTTGTATTAATGGTTTTATCTCGCAATGCTCCTGGAATATCTGCTATAAATAGTAATCGGAGACAAATAATAATACAGGTGTATGCATACACAGGGGAAATTAAAAAGGAAATAAACAATTGCGTGTACTGTAACCAAGATCAACGCATTTTTAAAAAAACAAACTAAACAAATTATAAACATAAAATTTTAAACTACCGGATGACCAAAAGTACCAGGAATTTCACCTGCAATTAGTCATTCCAACCAGGTGGACTACCTGCAGCTAGTCCCCCTGACCAGAGCAAAAATGCCATGCTCTGTCCAGAACAAAGTACCAGGCAATTAAGTCCTGCAGTGTTCTGTACCCTACTTACGGTTTACCAGCCCTCTATCATTCCTCTCCATACCTAATCCATGGTTTCATATTTTCCATGCCAGAAATGCCCTTATATGGTATGCGACAGCGGACTGCACCAGGGATGTCCTGTACTTCATACCGGTCGTTCTCCAGCACCTTCGTTACTCTAAACGGACCTCGCCATTTTGGCAATAATTTCCTGCTGGTCCCCGTATTTGGCGAAGCAGTGAGCCGTAGGAGTACTAAATCGCCCTCACTATATAGTCGGCCCGGGATGCGATTTCTATCAAATCGTCGTTTCTCTTCAGCTTGATGTTTGGTGACCAACGACTGCATTTGTTCCCGTATAGCTGTAACATCTACAGGGCGATCATTGCTTATATCACTCAAGTTATTAATAGCGACGCGAAAACCCATTAGAGCTTCACTAGGGGAAACTCCGATAGCTTTATTTAAAGTACTATTTAAACCCAATTGCAGATTGTGAATATTTTTATCCCATTCTTTACCTCCCATTGCTGCCAAGGAATTAGTAATGACACGATTATATCTCTCGACCTGCCCGTTCCCTCTTGGAAGAGCGACGGCGTTAAGATGGTGATTTATTCCATATTTTTTTACAAATGATAGAAATTTGTTAGATGTGAACGGCCTTCCTTGGTCGCTAATTATGCGAGTGACGACACCAAATATTTTAAACATGTCTCTAAATGCACAAATTACATGCTTGGTTTTAGTACTCTGAACCGGGTATAGCAATATAAATTTTGTAAAGGCGTCGATAATTACAAAAATGTATGAATTACCAGCTTTTGTTTTTATGAACGGGCCTAAATGATCCACATGAACAGTGTGAAATGGTTTTGGCGTTTTAAATATGGGATGGAGAAATCCCGGCCGCTTACCTGAACTGGATTTGAAATATAAACAATTTAGACAATTTTTGACATATTTAATAATAAAGCGTCTCATACGTGGAAACCAATATTTATCGCTGATTAATTCATAGGTTTTATCAATTCCGAAATGTCCAATTTCGTCATGAGCCATGCGAAGAATTTGATATCTCCCAATTTTTGGCACCCACCAACGCAATCCGTTTGGTGTGACACGGTAAACTTTACCGCCCTTAAGAGCATAATCATTAAAAATAGCTTTATGCTCGTGACGCTCACCCGATTGTAATGTATTTTTTATTTCCTGAATTTTCTTATCTGGTTGTTGAGCGGCAAGCAACCAATCTTCCTCTGCTAAAAGAGCCACAGTTTTGGTGTTTTGTGGTACATCATACGGATTGCGGCTGAGAGCATCAGCATGCTGCATTTGGTGACCACTTTTGTACTTAATTTTGTAGTCAAACTGGCTAAGTTCAAGAACCCAACGTCCTACTCTAGCATTTAATTCTTTCTTGTCGAAAGTATATTTTACTGCGACACAATCTGTAAAAATTGTGAAGGGTCGCCCCATAAGATACTGATAGAATTTTCTGACTGAGGCCACCACTACCAACGTTTCGAGCTCAAAAGAATGAAATTTCTGTTCACCGGCAGTCGTATGACGACTATAGTACGCTACAACATGTTGTTTACCATCTTTTACTTGAATTAGAATTCCTGCCACCCCATGGACACTCGCGTCTGTGTACAGGTGCGTTTCTAATACTGGGTCGAATAGTGCAAGCACAGGTTTGTTTATTAACTGACGCTTCAAAAAGTCAAAAGCCTTAGTTTGTTCTTCCTGCCATATCCACGGATCACCTTTATGTAATAATTTAGTGAGTGGCCTGGAGATGGCAGCGTAATTTTGAATAAACTTGCGGAAATATCCCGTGAGACCTAGAAATTGTCTCACTTGGTGTATATTTTGAGGCACAGGAAAATGCTTTACTGCCTGTAATTTATAATCGGAAGGTCGAATATTAGATTCTGAAACAATATACCCTAGATATTCTATTTCAGTTTTTAGGAAATAACATTTTTTTAATTTAAGTGTGAACCCATTTTCTTTTAATAAATCAAGTACTTCTTGTAGTGTAGTGAGTGCCTGTTCTATGGTTTTCGCAGGTATTAACAAATCATCTAAATAGCATAAGACTTTGTTAAATCGAAGCTGCCCTAATACGTCATGAATGGCTCTCTGAAATACACTAGGCGCTGTGCATAGGCCGAAAGGCATACGCAAATATTCGTATAACCCGTCTTGAGTAATAAAAGCCGTATAAGGTATTGATTCTGCTGACATTGGGATTTGATGGTACCCGGCAAACAAATCTAAGCTAATATAATATTTATTACCCGCTAATTTATTTAGTTGGTCTTCGATTAATGGTAATGGATAGGAATCTTTCACAGTTATCTTATTCAATTCACGATAATCAACACACAGGCGTCTTTCTCCATCTTTTTTTGTTGACCAATAAAACGGGGCTTGCATAGGGTGACTTAGACTCCATAATCACTCCATTTTTCAGTAGTCCAGAAATTACTTCCCTTACAGCCTGACGATCTGGTTCAGCGAACCTGCGAGGCCTACTTGTAATGGGATTTGTTGTTGTTAATCGAAGCGACATGTTTACATTTCTGGCCTTGCCTACTTCAGATAAATTCGTAGCAATGCAAGCATTATATTTGTTAAGGAGTGACAAGAGTGATGTCACCGCTTCTTGGTCATTGATGCCGATGTTTACAACTGATTGCGTGATTAAATTTATAAAATGATTATTACAATCATTTTGAGAAAACTGTAAAAGATTTCCTGCTTTAAAATATTGTATATCAAGTAGTTCTGTGAAATTTTGCCCAATAAGTACCTCTACACCCATGACACATTTTTCAACAACATAAAACTCGATTAATTTGCTGATGCCATCAATATCAATGCGTGTAGTCACTGCCGCTTTGGGTCTAATACACGAATCGCCCAGCGTAGTCAAAACAACTGGTGCCGCTAATGGTACACGAGGCAGCTTCAAGGTTGCTACTATGCTTTCGGACAGGAGAGAACACTGACTACCAAAATCAATAAAGCATTTGATTTTAGTGTTTTCAATAAAAATATCCTTGAAATATTTTTCATTTGCAGATTTAGTGCTTCCGACAAAATTTACATTTTTGTACTCTAATGCAAGCTGACGCTTTTGACTCTTGTCAATATATTTATTTGGACAATCGCGGCGCAAGTGTCCTACGGTGTGACAACGGTAACACATTACCGTGGCAGAATGTTTATCTGAATTACATGATATTCTTGAACCTCCCGATGTTTGACTAGTATTTTGAGTAATTTTCTTTTGTTCATCAATACGTCGTAAATGATTTGCCAACACATATGGATCATTTATACCCGCCGCCTCTATCGTAAATTTTATTTGTGTATCTTCGATACCTCCCATTATTAAATTAACGCGATCCTCATCATTTAATGGTATTTTTAACTTATGCACTAGAGCTAATTTACGAAATACATATTCATATAACGACTCTTTAGGTTGCGGTTTACACATTACAATATCTTGAAATAATTTATGAAGATCACGTTTAGGCTGAAAGTTAACCCGTAACATGCTGCACCATTCATCCCATGTAAACAGTCGAGTAGGAAGACCCCTAAACCATACTTCAGCGGTACCGCGCAATTTTGATAAAGCTAAGTGAGAAGTTGTCTTATCATCCCACCCGTGTATCATAGCAATTTCATTAACGGAATTTAACCATTCATTAATATCATGCAACAAGGGATTAAACTCTGAGATAATGTTTGCGGTAATAGATAGGCTACTTACGCCAGTTGTCCGGTTACCCACCAACCTATCAATTCCAGAGATCATGGCAGCACCAATCTGAAAAATACTCTCGGCCAGGGTTGTCGCAGATGGAACCGAAGATTCTGAAGAAGGTATCCGCCTGCCTGAGCGACTTCGGCCAGCTCCCGTAGAACGAGTCTGCCTTTCAGGATGCCTTCGTCTCCCATGGCGCGATTCTCTCCCTTGAGAGGTATGTCCAGTTTTTCGAAAGCGCCGTGTTCGAGACACCCCAGCGTCAGTGCTTCCGGACTCTCGAGGGCTACCATGCCTACGATGTACTAAAGCGCTAGCTTCATTAACTTCCTCAAGGGACCTTGCTCGATGGTGAGACATAGCACTTCAGTAAAAATTCACAATTATTTTTTTTTTTACTTATTGTTTTCGAAAGCGCACAAGTTCGTCCCACTTTCTGATGTTAGAAATTAGACACAGATTACTATAATAGAATATAATTGTATAACAATTATAGTGGAGAACACTTTGTAAAATAGATTTTATATAATATAATATTGTACCGCACGAGCAAACGCTTCAGATGCAAAATGCTGAATGTCCCCTTTGTTCCCCGATCTCGATCATCGGTAGCCTAGGTCATGGTTCCTATTCCAGCGCGTCTTTCGGTAATACCGGATCAGCACATTTCTTACAATATATTACTTGTTCAGGCGGGGCGCACGCATAATCACATTATATTTTACTACTCCGCGAACTTGACCAATCAACGATGTGAATTCCATTTTTAACACTTAATTTTCACTACAAATTGTAAAAATTATTTAAATTCTGTGCAACCATTTACCATTTACATAAAGTACAAAATATTTTATCATTGTCATTATCAGCTGATCCTTGATCATTATTTCTAACGAGTACCAGGTGTTAAGCTTATCAGTGCCGGTGCATCACTAATCTGAAAATGTTTTCAACCCTCTCCACTCCATCATGAGGTAGTGATACTGATAAAATGTAAAACGCAAATACTCTAAAGGGTAATATTCTTGAGTGGTGGAAAACACATTAATTTTTAAACAAATGTCTACAAAATGTGAAAACAACATGTATTTCGTTAAAGTAAATACCATATTTCGGATCTCAATTTATTCCTTTAAATTTATGTATATTAAATTTTTAACAAACAAATTTCAGCACCATTTCAATCTGACAATGTAAGGTCAGCAAGTACTTAATTTTATTCACTGAAAACTTGTTACTTTACAAGCATTGACTCAAAATATGCATATTTCTTAGAGCCTATGCTGCCTCTTAACAACAACCACTAAAATTCATCAGTTCAAATTAAATTGTCAATCATATGATTTCACCTGCTTACCTTTTGACCTGTATATTCTTTTTTTATTTATTTATTATTTTTTTTAAATTTTCATTAGTATTAACTTGATTAGGGTAATTTATTTCAGACTCATATTCATATAAATGTTAATATTCAATTTTGCTACGCAAAATAATTTCTTTTAATGTTTATACATATATAATGTTTAAGTTCAAAAATAATAAATATTTCACTTTAGTAATTTAATGTAAACCAGCTTTATCATTAACATCCCTAAAATTCGTGACTCATAAAATATTACTTTTACAGTTCTACAATTTTTTATCAATTTCTTCCAAAAACATTTGAGCAACATAACCAAATATCATAGAACAACTTCCTGAACATTCTAAATATTAAAGACAGACTCACCACTTACATACATAGTTATCCAGGGTTAATAATATGGCACATGTGGTTGTGTGTTTTATTATTATTATTTTTATAAAGCCCCGCCTCAGTGGCGTATACAACCTGCCATGCCTTGACGAAGAGGCTTGATCCGTCAAGTCGTCCTCTGCATCTTCGTACACACAGCGCGTCATCGCTTTTGTCCGTGTACCATATTACCAAAGGATATCAAAGACACAGGCCCAACACAAACCTCCTTTAAATTGTCGATTTGTCTCTGGACGTGTTCTACTGTCAATGGCGGAGTGCGGGACCTTTCCGACAGCTCAGCGGAAGCAGCAGGAGTAGTCACAATGGCCTGGGATGAACTGGGCGTTGATGATAACTACTGTTCACTTAATCGATTCAGCATTTTTTTTTGTTCTTTATCCAACTTCTGAGATGTAAGGGCCAATAAAAACAACACAACCCGGTGAAATTATAAATAATATATTAACCACAGAAATACACTTTTAAATAATATCATTCTTATTTGACGGTCTCTAAATGAATGAATCCTCTACGTTGCTCATATTTAGCCCGTGATTGCCAATTTATGCTGAATGCGCCCATCGGATTCCTGTAGCCTAAACATTGGGCCTCACAGCTAGCCAGCGGCGGGGAACCATTATTTTCCTTATCTTATGCCGCTAACAATACCTAAAATTTCTTTTAACTTAAAACTAATTACAATAAATAAATACATATATTTGTTACTTTTTTTTCGACATTTTTTTTTAACTTTCTAACAAATCAATCAACTCATCGGTACTCTTTACCTCACTGTCTGTACTAATATCCAAGTTATTTGTATATTTTCTTAGACTCTCTGCTGCTGCTACCGCCTTAAACTTTTTGTAACCTTTCATACCCTTAATTGGTCTGATCTCGTAGCGATCTTTTCCCAATACTTTAATAACCCTATATGGTCCACCGTATTTTACTTTTAATTTTTTACTGACCTCTTTATCTGTGGCTGCACCAGCCCAAAGGACAAGGTCACCTGTAGTGTACGCAACGCTTGGTTTTCTTTTCATGTCAAACGTTTTCTTCATTTGTTCCGATACATGACGGAGTTTTCTCGTTACTTTCCGTCTCATAGTTACAATGTCTGCATCATCTTGGATTTGTTCGCTCTTTTCATTGCAATTAAACATCAACTGCTAAGGTACACGTCCAGTACTAGCATTTATTTACTCCCCATACGACATCAGGAAGTTTTTCCAGCCACTGTCCTTCATAATCTCCAGACGCATTTAATCTATCCACTATGGTTCGATTATATCTTTCTACTTGTTCATTTGCTCTAGGGCACGCTACTGCATTTAAGATGTGCTTTATCCGATATTTAATAACAAACTTCTTGAATCTTTTGCTAGTAAAGGTTTTACATCTGTCGGAAATTATTCTTTCCGGCCTACCAAACAACTGAAATAAATCCTTAAGGTGATTACACACCTCTTTTGACTCTACTGTTTTTGTTGGCCTACAAAAAATATATTTTGAAAAGGAATCCGTTATCATCAAAATGTAACAAAACCCATTTTGTCCTGTTTTAGCAAATGGCCCCAAATGGTCAATGTGTAGTGTATGTAAGGGACGATCTGGTTTTTGAATCGGATGTAAATATCCTTCCTTCTTTCCATACTGCCCTTTTTTGTATTGACAGTCAATGCACGCGTTAACGTATTTTTTGATAAAATTAGTCATTCTTTCAAACCAGTATTTACTTTTTACAAGGGCCTCGAATTTTTTTAGGCCAATATGTCCAATATCGTCATGATATATGCGCATGATGCTAAATCGAGATGCTTTAGGTATGACCAGTCTTCGACTACCATCATAAATTATTTTACATACTCTACCATCTGTAATCACATAGTTAGCTTTTAAATTTTTATCTGCCGAATTATTTTGGAGTTTACGATAAATATTCCATACTTTTGGATCTTCCATTTGTAATGCCACTATCCAGTCTTCTTCGCTTAACATGGTTATAGCCGCAGGGTTTCTACTCAAAGCGTCCACATGTTTCATGCGTTCACCTGGTCGATGCTCTATTTCTATATCAAAGTCTTGGACTGATAACCACCACCTAGCGATACGTGGCTGCATGTCTTTTTTTAGAAATGTAGCCCTGACTGCACTACAGTCCGTCACAATTTTAACAGGGATTCCTATTAGATAAACTCTCAGGCGTTTCAAGGACTCTACCAAGGCCAATGTCTCTAACTCATATGAATGATATAGACTTTCCTCTCGTGTTGTTAACCTACTAAAATAATATACAGGGTGCAGTTTATCATCCTGCCATTGTAGTAAAATTTCGGCTATTCCCCGCGAGCAAGCGTCGGTATGCACTTCAGTTTTTGCATTTGGATTGTATATAGCAAGCACTGGCCTTGTAGTCAAGACTGATTTGATTTTATTAAAAGCTTCATTTTGATCGCTACCCCAGTTCCATTCTGTTTTCTTTTTTAATAATTGGCTCAGTGGTGCGGCTAATTTGGAAAAAGTTTGAAAATTATTTACTGCGGTGATTTTCCGCTGACAAGGCTTAATGCCGTCCTGTGATATTTCGTACCCTAAATATTCAATATTTTCTTTAAAGAAGAAACATTTATCGAAATTAAACTTTAAACCAGCTTCCTGAAATATCTTTAGCACTTTTTCTAATATGTTAAGGCCTTCTATGATAGTTTTTGAGGGTATAAGTATGTCGTCAAGATATACAAGAACCTCTGTATGTCTTAAGTCACCTAAAACCCGATTTATTAGTCTAGAAAATGTAGCGGAGGCATTTGAACACCCAAATGGCATCCTAAGATATTCATACTGACCGTCTGGTGTTACAAAAGCGGTCTTTGCAACTGAATCTTTACTGACAGTAACTTGGTGGTACCCCTGCGCCATATCTAAACTACAGAAGAATTTACTGCCACTTAATCGACTAATTTGGTCCTCAATGTGTGGTAAAGGATACCTATCCTTGATTGTAACTTTATTAAGGGCCCTGTAATCTACACACAGTCTGTATCCGTCAGTTCGTTTTTTAATAAGAACTATTGGACTTGAATAATTCGAGCTCGAGTTTCTTATAATTCCTGCATCTAATAATTCTTTTATTTTATCTCTAACAATAAGCCTTTCTGGTTGTGACAACCTATAGGGTTTGTAAAATATAGGATTATCAGTTGTCAGAGCAATGTTAAATTTAACCAAGTCTGTAAACCCCAATTCATTCGAGTTGGACGCGAAACAATTTTCATAATTTTTAAGTAGACAGATTAAATTCTCTTTGTTATTGTCGGGCAGAATTCCGCAATTAATTTTCGAAATATCTATTTTTAACGAAGTAAATATATTGGACATGGAACAAAAATCTATTTCTTTTACTAATATCCGGTCCCCTCTACGTATTATGCGATTTTCATGCCAAACCATAGGCGTACAGGCCAAATTAATGATATTCAGTGTAGAAATGGGTCCTTCTAGAATTTGAGTAGGTATGTTATATTTTTCTTTTTCGTGAGGATGTAATCGACTAGCAAGAAGTGTAGAATCGCCGATTCCATCAACCATAACCATAACACGTGCCTCCTGCAAAGGAGGAATATAGGTGTCTTCATAGGTCCTCACCACAATTTTTTTTTTTTTTAAGGACTGATGGGCATGACGGTAAAGAGGTAAATTGTTCAACAGGCGATAGACTGACTTCTGGGCCTTTAATGGTAACTTTCAGTCGCTCGTCGTTAATAATTGGTTGTCCTATTATGATGTCTATTCCTTCCATATTTGAATCAACAAAAATCACAGTGACATTGAAAGGAATATTATTTATTACCACGGGAATATTTTCACCAATACCTACTGGAAATATGAGCCCCCCCACTGAATGATTTTAATACAATATCTGTGCTCTGCAGTTTTATTCCAAGATTATGCGCTATGATTACTTTTGCGACATTCACTTGACTACCGGTATCAATATAGCCCTTGTATAATTGATTATAAATATAAACATTAATATTATATATAGGATTAACTTGCCTGGTTAAGGTGTGAACCCGTTTAGAATTCTTGAACCAACAGGTTTGTTAGGTGTGGCCTTTTCTCTGGCAAATGGAACAAGGGACACTATCAGTTGTCTTCTCCGGCCTGAAGAACCTCTTGCTGCATTGGGATTTCAGATGACCGGGCTTATGGCATAAGTGACACAGCTTGGGTCGAAGTTGTTGATCCACCTTGGAGGATGCACCATCCATTTCGGCGTTGCCTCTTTCTAATTTGCAGAGAAATCCAATGAACAGTTGTTCCGGAGTTTGAAAATTTCCAGCATTGGCATTTGCCTGTGGCTCAAATGGGATGCCATCTATAATGCATGATACTGCGTCGGTGCCGACAATTTTACATTTTGTCACTATGTTTATAGTAATAGTAATGCCTCATTGTTTCGGTTTTTAATTTTTTTATAACTAAGCATTTTTTTCAAAGATTCTGCGTAATTTTCAGATGCTGGAAAAGCTTTTAGTAGGGCTTCCTTCCATTTCATCCACGTCATTTCATAGTCAGTCAAATTTTCAAACCAGATGCGGGCGATACCACCTTGGCGGGATTGCATGCCATAGGACATCATCTGATCATCCCATCCATGTACTTTACCCATTTGCTCAATTTTATTTAACCAGTTGTTGGCTGAGAGTACATTTTTTTCAGGATCAAAAATGGGGATGAGATCGAGATTTGGAGTCAGTTTACGTTTTAATCCACGCCGCTGCTCTAAAACTTCCTCTACTTTTTGTGCAACAAGTTTTTTTAAATCTCTACTTGCCGAATTGTCCTCATCGGACGATGACAAGGGCCTACGCACACCTTGACCCGGTAAAGAGTTATCAAAGCGGGAACTCACTGAACTATCACCAGATTCACTGTCACTCATTTTAATTGTTTGTTTGTTTATTTATTTATTTTTTTTGTTTAGAGATAAATGGACGTTTAATGGATCCCACTTGTCTGAAATATTAGGGTGCAAAATAATAATGATCATTAATATGTTAAAATGAAACACACGTATTGTTGCTTAGGCTGTGTAATCGGTTCTCCCTTTACAATCATATATTTTGTATTCATCTCAAAACTGCTGACTGAACTAATAGTTATAATATAAACAAAAATTAAAACGAACTTTGTTATTATTCGGTCCGACCTTGATTTGGCGCCTTAACAATATATAAACGTACAACCTTGTTCTTGCAAAGAACGGCCTACCGAACGCATTGTCACGGCGCCATCAGTCACAAACATCAACACTTGACTTTTTGACAGTCAAATTTTTCTAACGTCTCCAGCACCACCCTGGTAATTGTTTCGCTAGTACACTGACTTAGTCTTTTGCTAGCTAGTAACAATGGAACTGTCGGTTTAAGAGGGTCCAGTACTCGTACTATAACATTTAAAATAAATTTTTTTTACAATCTGTTGTCTCATCAACAGATAACCACAGCCGTGTATTTTTTAATTCACATTTCATCTTATTTACCATGTTTACGTGTATAGTTGGTAGATAGTTACATAACGTTGTGCGACTTGGTAACTTTTCCTGGGCATTGTATTTATTCCAGAGCTCTCGAAATGGTTGTTTATCGAGTATATGTAGCGGAACATCACAGGCAATCAGCATTAATAGTAAATCAAATATAAACTGTGTTGTCGAAGGCACGCCATTTTTTTTATTTTTATGATGTACACTCTTTACGTGAAGTTTACAATCACGCTTATCCCAACACGTCAAATCTTTCTCGCACACTTTACAAATTATTTTAGCACCATCATAGAATAAATCCCGGGAATTCACCTATGAATTTATTCACTTTGTCAGCAAATGGCCGTTTTCTACCCTTGCGTACATCTGCCATGCTTTATTATTAAATTAATATCAACAATACAGTATAACAAATAAAATAAACACAAAAACAATATGCAATACGCCCAAGTGACAACGTGTACACAACTCGAAAGCTAATAATAGACTGGATTGGAGAAAGAGTTTCGCGGTCAAGGTGAATGCCGGCGACAGTAAGTACATCTGTACTCTACGACGATGATACACAAAAACGATTTGCAGCTTTAGTTATGACGAAATTAGTATAATGATTCAGTTTTGTTCTGTAGTAATATATAAACATATCACCCATATTATAAACTGCTGTTTAGAAACAGGTTATTTTCCTAGTAAATGGAAAATAAATAAATTAAACCCATTCCAAAAATAAATGATCCCAACAATTTTACGACCTTAGGCCCATAACTATAATACCAACATTATCCAAAATATTAGAGAAAATAGTCCACCCTCAAATTTATAATTACGTCCTCAATAATAATATTATTTCCCCACTATAGCGCGGTCTGCCTACGAATTTGGACCCTTAAGTGAAGATACAGTAAACAAAAATATGCAAAAAATCTGAAATTTTCCGTAGAATTCAATAAACCAAAATACAAACAACGGGCACCTCGGGGGCCCATAGTAAATTGGGCCCAAAGTTGGCCAAAAACGGTTTTTTCCATTTTACTCTGTCATGATGCCATAAAATGAAAAAAAGTTTTATACAAAAGTTGTAGAACTATTACATACGGATCGATCTGTGGAAATCCCATGTCAAAAAATTCAAAAATAATTTATTTATTTGAAAAAAACCGTTAAAAATCGCGTTTTTTTTGAAACGCTCATATCTTCGTGAAAACAAATCGTTTTTTCAGAAAACTCGGTAAAAGTGTAGCTCCCTACTAATAGTAGGAGAGCTGGTGTCCAAAATGTGCAAGAGTTTTCTCACAGCTAATTTTTTGAGATTAGGTTACTTTTTAGTGATGGAAAGTAACTGTAGAGTCAGCACTTCCGGTACCGGGACACCTGGCGCTGGGACGCTCGCAAAGGTGTAATATTAATTAACGTCTCTAAACTGTTTTCTCAAAGCTCAAAATTTATAGACAACGAGCAAATATAATATAAAACAGGAATCCAATAGTCAGACAGCAAAATATAGGGACACGTGGCGTCAGCGCTACTTCATACCTGTCAAAAAAATGACGTGTGTTAAAGTGATTTCTCAAAGCTGAAATTCTCCAAAACATTAATTAAAACTATAAAGTTAATAAAGGAGACAGTCAGACTCATTTATGATAGGACTACGTCAGTCAGCAGTCGATAGATGTGAGAACGGTAACTGCGCGCATTAGTACGCCTTTTCTCAATATATATCGTTTATTTTATAACTCAATGGAATGTGGGTTATCAGGGCCGGCCCGATGGGCAGGCGAGCCAGGCGGTCGCCTGGGGCGCTGAATCTTGGGGGCGCTGACTTGCCGCAAGTCGGTTGTAGTTTCTGAATAATTAAATTTAAATTTTAATCAAAAGCACGCACTCCAAATAAGTCGGCACCTGCCCGCCTATCGGTAAGCGTGCTGTATGATAACAAAAAATCAAAGTAATACCGGCCCGCGGAGTACAAGTGTTGTCGTGGCTATGATGTTTACGTTTTATCGTTTTTATATAGAGCGCCGACTGCCAGTCTTCTTTGACCGAGTTCTGAATTTTCTGTATTTAATTTTATTATTTATTCTCTAACTAAAAACAAAGAATAAACTACTCTTTGCTAAAGAAGCGAATTGGAGTCATGCTGATTGGAGTAATGCTGATGAAAAAGTGCCCACTGCAATGATTCCAGAGTAAAACGGTTGGCAGTTGATCGATGGCCGATATGATTTCAGTTGGTACGAAGACGATCAGCTACCTAATTTCATTTCTGACGTTTTGATTCAACCGGATGATACACCTGCAGGTAATTTTTGCCAGTCGACTCGCAAATGTGATTCAAAACCTTACTTATTAATGTAATGTATTGCTTAACGCTGAATTTTTGATTTGTACACAGATTCGGAATCAACCACCACTGATGACGCCGAAGAATATGGTGCAATCGCGTTTTATTTTGATGAAGATAGTGGCGAAGAACACGACGACGGCAATGATTCTGACGATTAGATGTTTTTTTTTTTTCAATGAATCAATGATTCTTTTTTTTCTGTTATAAAAATTAAAATTATTTTTTTCTTGTATAAAATAACTGATATCTATATAATAACTGATATATAACAATTACAATTATTAAGAAACAATTAAAATTATTTTTTTATATAAAATAAATGATATGTATTGAGAAAAGGCGTACTAATGTGCGCAGTTACCGTTCTCACATCTATCGACTGCTGACTGACGTGGTCCTATCATAAATGAGTCTGACTGTCTCCTTTATTAACTTTATAGTTTTAATTAATGTTTTGGAGGATTTCAGCTTTGAGAAATCACTTTAACACACGTCATTTTTTTGACAGGTATGAAGTAGCGCTGACGCCACGTGTCCCTATATTTTGCTGTCTGACTGTTGGATTCTTGTTTTATATTATATTTGCTCGTTCTCTATAAATTTTGAGCTTTGAGAAAACAGTTTAGAGGCGTTAATTAATATTACACCTTTGCGAGCGTCCCAGCGCCAGGTGTCCCGGTACCGGAAGTGCTGACTCTACAATTATTTTCCATCACTAAAAAGTAACCTAATCTCAAAAAATTAGCTTTGAGAAAACTCTTGCACATTTTGGACGCCAGCTCTTGGACTATAACTAAAAAAGACCGTTTTCAAAAAATTTAAAAATATAAACATTTTGTAAAAATTGATTTTTTCGAAAAAAATCACGTTTTTTTAAAATCTCGATAGCTCATACACGCTTTCATATTTCTAGTCAATTTTGAGCTTAAAATTTGCTTGAAATGTTGTACTAACATGGTTATTTATTGCGCGCTTTTTAAATAGATCGGTAATATGCGAAAAATCGGTATTTTTTAACAACAAAAAAAATCGATTTTTTTCTTTTTCTTTTTTGTTAGCAGCATTGAATAGCTGGTATGTTTTTTATAAATTTACAAAAAAAAATTGTATCTACGACCCTTTGGAGCCGAGATATTTTTTTTTTTTGAAAAAAATCTAGTGACGCTATCTTTTAATATTAAGGGCTGAAATTTACAGAGTTTGTAGTTCAATACTTGTATTTTACATAAAAAAAATACTACAATGACATATTCGCTCTCTATTCTTTGGAAATTTAATGGCCAGCGGAGCACACCCCGGCTCATACGTTCGTTCGCTCGAGCGGTATCGTGGAGGTGCGGGACGGTGTTAACGTGGATACATCTGTAAAACTGTATGCTCTTATCATACGTACCGTATCGTAGTTTTAACTGCACACAGAGCGTTCAGACGATTATGTCTCTTGAACGTTATGTTGATTCTTAAAGACATATGAGTTGACAGGTAAATAATAATTAATTGTTAAGCAACATTTTTAGTATAAAAATAAAATATACAATGTGAACACGATAATGAAGCACCAACACTGTAACGGTTTGCTGACCATCTGCACTGCACAGTATACAGTTGAGAAAGAAGCAGACGCACAAAGTGTAGTTGCCGAGGACCCCGAATCGGCTCTCCCGCCGCCACACCGGTACTGTGTGCTCCGCTTGCCATTAAATTTCCAAAGAATAGAGAGCGAATATGTCATTGTAGTATTTTTTTATGTAAAATACAAGTATTGAACTACAAACTCTGTAAATTTCAGCCCTTAATATTAAAAGATAGCGTCACTAGATTTTCTTCAAAAAAAAAAATTATCTCGGCCCCAAAGGGTCGTAGATACAATTTTTTTTTGTAAATTTATAAAAAAAATACCAGCTATTCAATGCTGCTAACAAAAAAAGAAAAAAAAATTTTTTTCTTGAAAAAAAAATCGATTTTTTTGTTAAAAAAAACGATTTTTCAACCGATTTTTCGCATATTACCGATCAATTTAAAAAGCGCGCAATAAATAACCATGTTAGTACAACATTTCAAGCAAATTTTAAGCTCAAAATTGACTAGAAATATGAAAGCGTGTATGAGCTATCGAGATTTTAAAAAAACAAACGTGATTTTTTTCGAAAAAATCAATTTTTGCAAAATGTTTATAATATTTTTATATTTTTTGAAAACGGTCTTTTTTAGTTAGTAGGGAGCTACACTTTTACCAAGTTTCGTGAAAAAATGATTTGTTTTCACGAAGATATTTTTTGACATCGGATTTCCACAGATCGATCCGTATTTAATAGTTCTACAACTTTTCTATAAAACTTTTTTTTCATTTTATGGCACCATGACAGAGTAAAATGGAAAAAAACCGTTTTTGGCCAACTTTGGGCCCCCGAGGTGCCAGTTGTTTGTATTTTGGTTTATTGAATTCTACGGAAAATTTCCGATTTTTTACATATTTTTGTTGACTGTATCTCCGAAGTGAAAAATTAACATGGGGCCAAAAATAGGCAGACTGCACTACTACAATTAGGTTTTAGTTCTATCCAACATAGCTGACAAAATATTTTTAGTTCCTTAGATAATGGTAATGCTACTGTTTTGACTCTTCTTGACTTTTCAAAGGCATTTGATACCTTAAACCACAGCCGTTGTGTGCCAAGCTAGTTTATTTTGGTTTTGATAATATATCTGTAGGTCTTCTTTAAAACATTAACTTTGCTGGGGTCCGTTTTGTTGTGCTGTGTTCAGTATTTCGATACGTAAGTAAAAATCTTGAAATCAATGTGGACCACTTCTCTTTTGTGTTGTTTTCATCTTCTAAGGCTGCTTTTATTTTATACTTAAAAGTTTTCACGGCGTTCTCCGCCTAACCATTACGCTGAAGGTGCCCTACCGGTGTTTTGATATGCTTAATACCGTTTTTAGATAAAAATCGCTGAAGTTGAGTTGATACAAATTGTGTTCCGTTGTCTGTCACCAATAGATCTAGAATTCTATACCTTGAAAACGCATCTCTCAACTTTTCCTCAGTTTCTTCTGCTGTCATCGTGTTAATGGGGTACACTTCTGGAAATTTGGGCATCAATCAGAATCAAAAATGTTCTGGATTTTAAAGTCAGATAATCTGCGTGAACTCTTCTAGAAGGTTTATTTTCTGCCGGCCATAGCATGAACTCAGATTTGGATGGATCTGTTCTTTGTTTTAGGCATGCTAAACATGATTTTACTAGGTTCTCTATGTCAGAGTCTATCCCCGGTCACCATAGGTAGCGCATAGGTAGAGACCTCGTTTTTCCGATTTCCAAATGAGCGGAGTGTAACTGTTCCAATAGTGTCTTACCTAGAGATTTTGGGATTTTCACCTTATGTCCCCATGCTAGAACTCAGTCTGTAATAAAAATTTCATCTTTCCTAGTTAAATATGGTTAAAATTGCTTACCCACGCTCTGCCAGTTATCTTTCTTTACAAACTCCAACACTCGCTTTAATTCCACGTCCTTATTAGTTTCCTTCCTTACCATCTCGCTGTCTATAGGCCAGTCTGACTTTGACCTTATAAAATTAAAATACTCTCCTTTACACTCGAATTCTGGGTCAATTACTCTAAGGGCAATCTCGACAAGTAGTCGGCCATTTCATTGGATTTTCCACTGATAATGAACTATTTTATAGTTGAATCCTGCTAAATATAATATAGCCCACCTTTGTAACCTGTTCGCATGCATCTGCGGTATCTGTTTTACTCTCCGAACAGCGTTATCAAATGTTTATGATCTGTCTTTATTAAAAATCTGCTATGCCCATAAAGGTATTGTTCGAATTTATGAACTCCATAGTAAATTGCCAAAACCCGTGTGATAACATCCGTTGTTGATATTAAGTCCAGGTTAGGATTTTAATGAACCAACACGATGTCCTTCGCTATGGCTTTTCATTTTTTTAAATGTTTCTTCGCATTCCTCTGTCCACATGAATGGCATATCCTTCCTTAGCAAGTGGTAAATTGGTTTTAATGTGGTTGCCAAGTTAGGTATAAACTTACTATAATAGTTAACCATGCCTACAAAACTTCTTACTTCCGTGATATTTTCTGGTTTTGGGGCATCTAAAATAGCTTTTATCTTATATAGTATTTTCCTTAGTCCCTCTTTTGATATTTTATGGCCCAGATACTGAATCTCGTCCTGGAAGAATTGGTACTTCTCCCTTTTTACTGTTAAGCCTGCCTCCTGGAGTTTTTTGAAAACTTGTTCCCAGAGTCGCTAGGTGTTCCTCTTCGTCTTTACCTGTAATTAGGATATCATCAAGAAAATTGCTTACATTATCCATGCCTTGAAAGAGTTGCTTGAGGGCTCTCTG
The DNA here is from genome assembly GCA_029963845.1 of Rhamnusium bicolor. Classification (NCBI taxonomy): domain Eukaryota; kingdom Metazoa; phylum Arthropoda; class Insecta; order Coleoptera; family Cerambycidae; genus Rhamnusium; species Rhamnusium bicolor. The sequence continues at coordinate 625,742 of JANEYF010004910.1, forward strand.
GTATTTAACCGAAGCGAAACTTATCCCATAAGGCATGCGATTAACTTTAATTTTGTTCTCTCTTAATATGTTCTCCACTCTGGGCAGCGGGTATTTGACTTGACCAAGTCATCGATTTACAGTTGATTTATAGTCTCCGCAGATTCGCAGCTTACCGTTGTTTTCAGCACCACTACCAGTTGAGTTCACCATTCGCAACTCTCGATTGGCGTTATAATTCCATCCTCTTCCAGTCTGCATAACTCTCCTTCAAGCTCTTCCCTATAGGCAATCGGCACATTCCGAGGTTTACAGAAATCTAGTTTTAGCTGTAAAAAATTTTTACAATATTTAAACAGTCCCAATTCACTTTTAAAAATGTCTTTATATTTTTCATTAACCTGTCTCCTTTGGGGTTTATCTTCTCGATCACATTGACCATTTCGAGACGGATATTTAAACTACTCATAAAGTCTCTACCCAAGATATTAGGTCCTCCTTGTGCAACAACGTAAAACTTAATTTGTTTAGTTAGTTGATGTTACGTCAACCAGAAAAATCCCAAAATTTTAAAATTTTGTCCAGTATACCCTTTTAAAACTGTACTGTCTTTCGTAAGAGAATATTTAGCAAAGTTTGTTTCGTACGTTGATTCACTTATGCAACTTACACTACTACCCGAGTCTAGGTCCATTTTGTTTAAAATTGTCTATATAAACATAAATTGAAAAAGGATTATTGTCGTTACTCAAATTATTCACTGCAAAAATTGAGACCGATCTCGATCATCTATCACTTCGGTATCAACAATGAAATTTTGCCTTCTCAGTTTGGTTCTACATATTTTTGCTAAATGTTCCTTCTTTTTGCAAGTATTATAATAAAAATTTTATTACTTACATTGCCCATGATGATGCTTACCACAAGTTTCGCACTTTTTAATTTTACCAAATTTATCGTTTCCCTTTCTGTCAGAAGTGACAGATGGCCGCTATCTTGAATTGGATTTGGCTTCTCCCTCCGTAGTTGATGACATTTGCCCAGATCTTCCTCGCGCGAAATTTGAATTTGAAATCCTATGTACTTCAACGGCGTTACTCTCATTTTCTTTCTGCATGGCCAGTTTTACCAGCTCATTCAGGCTTTTTGAAACTTCTTCATCACATAGTCTGTTTAATAGCTTCCCCTTTTTCATACCTGAAATGATTTTGTCTCAGGGTTTTTTCCAATCTTGCTTCAAACTTGCCAAGCTTTTCAGTCTTGCGTAGAATTCTGCTATGTTTTCTCCTATTTCTTTTTTCACCTCATAAATTTAATTCTCTCCCTCCAAATCGACGCACAGTGCTGCGAGTATATGTAAATTTGGGACAAAAGTCATAACTGTTGAGATGTATGTGGTATTTATATATTTTCAACTTTATATGAGACAGTTTATCATAAAATTTGTCTTAAAATATATTAAACATTATAAACCATTTGTCTTAACATAATACAGGGTGTTTACGAATAGTTTAATTTAAAATAAAAGTCCAGTGATAAATAAATATTTATTTATTTATTTATTTATTTATTTGCATACACTGGTCACCAGGTAAACCCATTTCTAGAGCAGGAAAATACACAAAACAAAAAATACAATACAGTATAAGTATATAGAAAAGATATTTAAAAAGAAAAAAAACATTGTATAAAAATAACAATAAAACATTGTATAAAAATAACAATAAAATAATGTCAGACAGTTTAAGACGGAAAAAGAAAAAAGAGAAACAAAGACTAAGTTGTTATAATATTTTTTAATAAAATTAAGGGTGCAATGAAAAATATCGAACTGTCCACAGTTGTTGTAATTGTTGCACATAGTAAATAGAGGTGAGAATCTAAGAATATTTGAGTGCGAAAATGAGAGGTAAAAAGTTTGTGTTCTCCGAAAATATACACTAGGCACATGAAAATTTAATTTCCTAATAATTCTTGGCAGTCAATTTGATTGTATAAGATTTTTTATAGAAATACTTGAGAAAAATATTCGCGTCTATTTTCAAGAGATGTCATGGAAAACTTAGTCAACAACTCTTGTTGGGGAACACCGATAGACGGGTATGCTCCCTCAGACTTAAGCCATAATAGTTTTAAGAATCGTCTTTACACTTTCTCTAAAGAGTCTACGTGATTTCTGTAGTGAGGGTTCCAAACAAGAGACGCATAATCAAGTTTAGACCTAACAAAAGCAAAGTATAAAGTTTTAAGTGTACTGATATTCGAGAAGTCTCTGCTAGTTCTAATTAGGAACCCAAGAATTTTAAGAGATTGAGTCACTAAATTATTTATGTGAGGTATGAATGAAAGTTCGCCATCGAATATTACGCCAAGGTCAGCAAGAGTAGAAGGTCGTTGAAGGACTGCGTTGTCAATACTGTAATTAAACATAACAGCCTCGGATTTAGTTGTGTAGGTCATAACGTTACACTTAGACACATTCAGATTTAAATTGTTTTCAACGCACCAATTAAATAAGTTTGAAAGGCTGTTTTGCAGAAAAACGCAGTCCTCCAAACAAGAAATTACTTTAAAAATTTTGACATCATCAGCGTAAAGTAGACAGGACACATCAATAACATTCACAATATCGTTAATAAATATGTTGAACAACAGGAGACCGAGAATTGACCCCTGTGGGGCTCCGGATGTAGCAATATATTCGACAGACTGGAAACCATTATACGCAACATATTGCCTTCTATCCGAAAGATAAGCATGACAAAATAATAACAGAGACGGCGAAAAACCAAAAAAGGACATTTTGTTTAGCAGTATGGAGTGATCCAGTCGGTCAAATGCTTTCGAGAGATATATTACGTCAAGTTGCCTGCGTTGATCAATGGCTTCAGAAATAGACTGAGTTATGCAACAGATTAGAGGTGGTAGAACGTCCTTTCATAAAACCATGTTGGTACACCGATATTTGGTTGCTAACGCTATAGTAAACGTTATCATGGAGTAAAATTTCAAGGGCCTTTGAAAAATTACATATGATAGATATTGGTCTAAAGTTGCTAATATCATGTTTATCACACTTCTTAAAAACCGGACACACTTTTGACATTTCCAGATTTCAGAGAGGCAACAGTTTGTAACACATAGATTAAATAAAAACGTAAGCGGGTGTGCAAAAATACTAGCACAGTCTTTATATGTTTAAAAGAACAAATAGTTGTGGTTTATTACCATTCATTTAAATGTATTTGTATGAGCTATATATATATATATATATATATATATATATATATATATATATATATATATATATATATATATATATATATATATATATATATAAAGCTTTTCTGAAATTTTAGCCTGGGCCTCACGTCTGTCACTGGAAATCCAAGTATTCAACAGGTCACCATTTTTAATTGACAACGCGATATCTAATAACAAAAATTGTGATTTGGCGCTCACCTGCGTTCAGTAAATTATATATCAGTAACAAGAGGAAACTTCAAACTATCAAACCGTGTTAAATATGAAATAAGCATTTTTAAGCTTTTTGAGAAAATGCATCGTGAAGTTTAAAAACATTATAATTTGTCCCAGTATATAGGCAATTGTCGTAAACCACAGTTTTGATATGTTGTTTCCACTTTCTACTGTTTTAAAAGTTGTATAAGGATTCATACCTTTACAAGTACGTGCCATTTTGAACAACAACAGCCTCTAAACCTGAACGCATACACCTTTTTAACTTATGCATACAACTACCGTATCGCAACAGGTCTTAACAGGCAGCATTAGGCACGTGAGTAGTGGGGGCGGTAGTGATATACCTACATTGTAATTGGTCGTAATGTCTACATTAACTGTCACTCTTCACTTGCGCCTACTTAGATTTCCTTTATCAAGCAAGTCGAAATTCGAATATTGTCTTACTGGAGGAAGTAATTTCTTGACTGAAAATTTTTCTTTTTGGCGAGTTAATATCTTCTCAAACTCAACTGTTTTGCTTCTAGTGCTAAGAACACTGTTATTTAATTCAATGCATCTCTTGCTCCTAGACTGAGTAGTTGTTTTAACAGTTTCTATGATAAAATGTATTGGAAGTGTTATTTTTGATTCATTGATTCATTCATTACCCCCGCAAACTTACAATGTAAATGTAAAAGCACTTGGTGATTACTATGCTCTCGTATTATCATATGAGTGTATGGACACAAATGATAAAATTGAAAATACTAGTATACCATCATATAAGAAATTAAATGAAAACAATTTAAATGAACTCAAACATCACCTAAAAACTATAAACTGGAATATTTATTACTTAGAAATGGATATAGCCTTCAATCATTTTATTCAATCTTTACTGTGGTGCCTTGATGTTAGCTGTCCTTACAAATGTATCAAACATAGTAAAGTAAATAAATTAGATAAAGGATGGCTAACACAAGAGATAGTAACTGAGAGCAAAGCCCTAAAAATTTTATTTCTGGAAATGGTAAATTCTGATGTTCCTGATTCAGCATTAATATACAGAAATAGAAAAAAAGAGTATAAAAGAAACACAATTTCGGCAAAGAAAAATTATTATAGTAAAAAAATAAGTACAGCTGAAAATAAAACTAAAGAAACTTGCAAAATCATAAATAATAATTTAGGTAGAAATAAAAGTGGAAAAAATCAAAATAAAGAATTAACCTTAAATGTAAATAACAATGTAATAACTGGTATAAATGTGGCTGAACTCTTTGGAAATCATTTTGTATCTGCTACAAAATGAATAAATACTTTGGATATAATATGTCATTGCCCTGTACTACATCGAACTATATCGAGCAGTCAATATTTGTTTCATCCGTTTCTAAAAATGAATTGTTAGATGTTGTTAAAAATCTAAAAAATAAAAAGTCATCCGGTTTCGATGAATTAACCGCTCAAGTTATTAAAAATATTATTAATGAAATAATTGATTTCCTACTATTTTCAATTAATTTATCACTCGAACAAGGAGTGTTTCCCAGCATTTTAAAAAAGGCTTGTGTAATACCTGTCCACAAAAAAGGTGAGACAAATGATATTGAAAACTACCGTCAAATATCACTCTTTAAGTTTTCTGTCGAAATTAATTGAAAAAATTGTGGTCTTTTGATGAAGCGAGAAAGATACTATCAACACATCAGCATGGTTTCAGGGCAGGGAAATCGATTGAAACTGCATCTTATCAATTCCTAAATCACGCCTACAAGAAGCTTGATGAGGGCAAATATGTTGTATCCTTATTCTTCGACTTATCAAAGGCATTCGACACGGTGAATAAGGATATGCTCTCAGTCAAGCTGGCAAATATTGGCATCAGGGGAAACTTATTAAAATGGATTGAGTCTTACATGCATGAGCGCAAACTTGTGGTAAAATGTATTAATGCTGAGTCAGAAACATATGACATAAATTTGGGAGTCCAAGGCTCAATACTGGGACCATTATTATTCATGCTATATATAAATGATTTACCAGATTATATAAGTGATGGTTTTACTATTATATATGCAGATGATAGAACAGTAACTGTCTCTGCTATGACGTTAGACGTACTGCAATGTAAAATACACTCAGTAATTGATGATATGGTGTGATCGCAATAAACTTATGCTAAATGACACTAAGACTGTGTTTGTAAACTTTATATAAGAAGGCCAATAATGTTAGAAAATTTTCTGTTCGCTGATGGCACTAAGTTCTTGGGAATCTATATCGATAATAAGTTAACTTGGGAGTCTCAGATTGATCATGTATGTAAACAGCTATTAAATAAAAGCTATTACGCAGTATTACAAATGAAAAATACCCTTAATGAATCTGGTTTGTTAAATGTTTATTATGCACTGACCTTCTCACATATCTCTTTTAATATACTAGCTTGGGGTAAGCATTTTAAAAGAGTATTTACTATCCAAAAACGAATACTACGTTTACTATTTAATATGAATTATAGAGAGAGTTGTCGAAATATCTTTATTGAAAAAGATATTCTCACCACTATTTGTATTTATATATACAAATGTTTATTATTTGTTAAAAACAATCCCCATCTATTCCCTAGTTTAAATGAAACACATCTATATAGTACAAGGCGATAAACTGTTAATTCCTATCCATAGGACAACAACTTTCAAAGATTCACCATATTATAACTCTGTTGTGTTGTTTAATAACTTGTCAAATGATTTAAGGGATGTTCCTCCTCAAAAATTTAAAAAAGAAATCAAAACATTATTATTAAAAAATAATTTCTATTCAATAAATGAGTTCCTTGACAAAAATAACTTGTAAATTATAAAATTCTATTATTTATTAAAGTCCATCTGATGATCCTACTTCATTTAACTTATTTATTTTAAATTAAAATGACTATTTCAATATTAGGTGCATATATCCTTATCTTATTTTATTTATTATTATGTTGCTTAATTTGTATATTGCCTTATATACTGACATTAATTTTATTTTACGTATTAAGTATTTTAATTTGTATACCGTTTTACTGACATTGTTATAAAGGGTGAGTCTTAAGTACGTAGTTATATTTAAACCACCGATTCTTGACATCTGTAGAAACTCACTGACACATTTTTTTCTCTTAATTCTCACGTAAAATTGAGTTATCGACTTTCAAAAAATAAGATGAAATTGTTTTGGAACTGCTGATTACTAGAAACATTCTTCATTTTATCTGAAATGTTGTGGTGGCTAGAAGCAGCGTTGCCGCATGTCTTATGCAATTTATCATCTAGCAGTAAGTTCGTTCCGGGACAATAATTTTGAATGAAATAATTACCTACTTATGTGATTAATTGTTTCATTGGAAATAATTTTTAATTATTTTAAAATACCTTTTAATGTAAGAAATGTACAATTTTGCCTTTTTTTTGCATCAATTAACATTTCTTTCAAGTGTTTTGTATGGAATATACAACCAAAACCAAATTTTTCGATAACAATAAACTTATAAAATGCTACCGACAATTTTAATTTGTTTTTTTTAAGTTTATAAAAGGATTATTATTTTTTAAGTAGTTACTTACCATACTCCAGGGAAATAAGGTAAAAAAAAGCGCCATCTGCGGAATGAGGCCGAACAAGCTAAATTTTTTGCAGAAACCTTCGTTTTGATGTTCCAATGAAGCACAAGAAAATCTCATATGCCTACCCTTGTGCGAGTAATATCATTGTAATGAATGGCTATTGTTTATATCAGCACTTGCTGTGCTAGTCAAATTGTAACTATATATACCACTATATTCCAAATTAAGTCTCAGTTACTATCATTCCTCTCCTGTCGCTTAACGAATTACTTCAGTTTATTTGTGTTTACTTTAACTTGTGTTTTTTTATAATAAAATAAAATTTTTTAAAAACCAAGTTCGAGTTTCAAGTTATTTAATTGGCGCAGTCGGGTCGGATTTGTCAGTCGGTCCATCTATCGTAGATAATTACGTTTTGTCGTAATTCCGACGTATTTTTTCAAAAATTTTAGACAAATCAAAGAACTTTCATTCCTAATAATTAATTCATCCAAGTGTACAAGTGCATCGTGCATCTCTTTCAAATTACTCTATCGAAGAAGAATCTGGAGAAGACATATTGGGCTGAATTAAGTAGGTTCAATCCGCAGGTGAACTGAGTAGCTTGCCAGAAGAAACAGGAAGGAAGGTAGAACTCCGGTACAGCAAACACCGTAAGCATCGCAGATCATTGTGATCAACCCCAGTCCATCGTGGACAACACCCCCGAAGATTGTTGGATTTGCAAGGTAGGACCTTTCATATCTATTAAAAGAAAGTCTGGTCATCGTCAAATTTAACGCCAACAATTTTGCGTTCGAACTCTATCGAAGAGACCTCGAACATATTTAAGAAATATTTAAAGAAGAATTTAAATACTGAAATATTTTTCCATATTATCCTTTTTATTTCCTTTAAGTTTATATTTTTGAAAAATATAATTTTTAATATATATTTAAATATTATTTCATATTGAAATAGTCAAAGTAATTATATACTATTACTTTTTAGTAAATTTTACACTTATATTTTATTGCTATTGTTTTTTTTCTTTTCGAAAAAAAATATACACTTATATTAAAATCAATTTAATTAATTAGTTTATGGAAAATTTGTTAAGTGATCTATTAGAAAAATCTTTAATTTTATCAGATACCAAATTAGAAAAAATGGCAACTGGAAGTCAAGTATCACAACCAAATTTTACAGTTTTACAAGCCTATGCAAACACAATTGGTAATTACAATGGTGATGAACATAGCTTAGAAATTTTTATATGTGCATGTGATCAATTTATTGAACTTTATCGCTCTAACGATGAGACTTTAAACAAATATTTGCTAAGAGTTATTTTAGGTAAATTAACCGAAAGAGCTCAAATTTTAATAGGTTCCAGGTTAGAACTACGAACTTGGGAACAAATAAAAATTGCTTTGAGAATAAGTTTTGGAGATCATAGAAGTTTAGATTGCTTAGAACAAAATTTATTAACTTTAAAACCATATAAAAATGAACACCCTATACAATTTGCACAAAGAATTCAATTAGCACGTAGTAAAGTTGCTTTTAAAATTAACAGTCTCTCAGACACAGAAATGCCTATGACTACAAAATTAATTTATTTAAATCAATATGATTCGCTTTCACTAAAAACATATCTACGTAATTTGCCTGACAGATTACAAGACAAAATCGATTTACAAAAACCCGATTGTCTCGAAACAGCAATGGCATATACTATTGACGACGAAAATTTTAAACAAACAAAAAATTTAACTACAACTTTACAAAGTAACCCAGGTAATCAAAATAATCAATCAGTGCCTAATTACAATCATAGACAATCATACTCGCAACCACAATTTAAACAAAATTTACCACCATCACATAAACCATTTTATAATAACAATAATTTTAATCAACCTCGTAATATGCAAAATTTTAATCAACCTCGTAATATGCAAAATTTTAATCAACCTCGTAATATGCCAAATTTCCAACAACAAATGTATACAAAACCAGTATTCCCTAGTCAACCAATAAATGTTCAACCCAGACAAATTCCACACAGGTTCCCCACAAACCAGCAAGTTTTTGGTAGACCCCAAAACAATTTTAAACCTAATAAATTTTCTAATCAAAATCAATTTACACCCGAACCAATGTCCACTCAATCGAGAGTACCCAGTAATTTTAACAGAACAAATTTTAATTCAAATAGAGAAGTACATAATTTCGCGGATACTGAAGACTATCACGAAAATCAAAATCAATATCGATATTCAGAAATTGAGGAAGAAAATTATTTAGCCTGTCCAGATCCACCATTTGATTATTCAACTAATTATGATTATGTTGATTATACTGCTAATCAACCAGACGACATAAATTTATATGATCCAAATTTTCAACAGGACCCTGTAATACACGATCAAACCTAATTGAAATGAATTCGGCTGTAGTAAATTCTTTACCCTATGTACAAATATATAATCCAAATATTAAATTATTAATCGACACAGGAGCTTTTACATCAATTTTAAAACCATCTATTGCAGAAAATTATTTCCCTGATTTAATATATCACAATCCTTCTAGTCTAAAAACATCATTAGGAGAAAAAGAAATTAGATATCGAGCTACGATACCAGCTTTTCAAGAATTTAATAGTGACCATCAAATAAAATTTTTATTATTTAATTTCCACGAATATTTTGACGGAATTTTAGGACTCAATGACCTAATTAAATTAAATTTATCAATAGACATTCCAAATCAGCAGTTAGTAAATAATGAAATCACAATCCCGTTTTATTATCGGCAACCTTATGAAACCTCGTTTACGTTCGAGATACCTCCATTCGAAACTTTGATAAAAGATTACCCAGTAAACATAGATTACGGAGAAATCTTTATTCCTGAATGCACAATAGACAATCTATTGTATATACCCGATACAACTGCATCTGCAAAAAACGGACGAGCTTACTTTGAAATTTATAATTACAAAGACACAACTATTTCAGTGACACTAGATAACCCTCTTATCTGTTTCCCATTAAAAGAACACTTTGATGTCTATAACTTTGAGACTAATAATTATATTCCTGACAATGAACAATACAAACCAGAAACAAACATAAATAATTCAATACGTATAAATCATTTAAATAGCGAAGAGAAATACGAAATTTTAAAGTTATGTAATAAATTTAAAGACATTTTTTATATTGAAAATACCAAATTAACTTTTACAAACCAGGTCAAACATGAAATAAAAACATCTGACGAAGTACCTGTCCATACAAAATCATACCGGTTCCCATTTGTGCATAAACCGGAAGTACAAAAACAAATTTCTAAAATGTTAGATGACGGAATAATTAGACCCTCAGCATCACCTTGGTCTAGCCCAATTTGGATAGTCCCAAAAAAATTAGACGCTAGCGGTAAACAAAAATGGCGAATAGTCGTCGACTACCGAAAATTAAATGAAAAAACAATCGATGATAGGTATCCTATACCAAATATCGATGATATTTTAGACAAGTTAGGTAAATGTAACTATTTTTCAACACTCGATCTTGCATCCGGTTTCCACCAGATAGAAATGCATAAAGATTCTATTCCTAAAACAGCTTTTAATGTAGAAAACGGACATTACGAATATGTTCGAATGCCATTTGGACTTAAGAACGCACCAGCGACTTTCCAAAAAGTAATGGATAATGTATTGAAAGACATACAAGGCAAAATCTGTTTAGTTTATATGGATGATATTATTATTTTCTCCACTTCACTACAAGAACATATTTCAAATTTAAAATTAGTATTTTCAAGATTAAGAGATTCAAATTTAAAAATTCAATTAGATAAGTCGGAATTTTTAACAAAAAATGTTGAGTTTTTTAGGACATGTGATTACACCTGAAGGCATTAAACCAAATCCGAAAAAAAATAATTGCGGTACAAAAATTTCCTATACCTAGAACAGCGAAAGAAATTAAATCTTTTCTTGGTTTAGTCGGATACTATCGTAGGTTTATAAAGAACTTTGCTCATATTGCTAAACCTTTAACAAAGTGTTTAAAGAAGAACGAAAAAAATTATTCATACACCTGAATTCATAGAAGCTTTCGAAAAGTGCAAAACGCTTTTAACTAATGCACCTATTTTACAATATCCGGACTTTTCTAAGCCATTTATACTAACAACGGATGCGTCTAACTTGGCCATTTCCGGTATTATCAGTCAAGGCCCTATAGGACAAGATCTACCTATAGCATATGCTAGTAGAACCCTAAACCCTGCTGAACAAAACTACTCAACCATAGAACGTGAGCTATGTGCGATCGTAACTTTTTGCAAATATTATCGCCCGATACTATTCGGTAGAAAATTCACTATCGTGACAGACCATAAACCACTTCAATGGCTTTTTAATATGAAAGAACCAAATTCGCGCTTAGTTCGTTGGAGATTGAAGCTTGAAGAATACGACTATAATATAGTTTATAAAAAAGGAAAAAACAACACCAACGCCGACGCTTTATCTCGTATAGAAATTAACGCATTAGAAAGAAATGATTCAATTATCGCAAACGCTGATGATTTAGATCGAAATAAAATTAGTAACGATTTTTTGGAAAATCCTATGGATAATAGTCCCCCTGATCTATACACAGATATCCCAGACTTTAACCCTGCCGATATCGTACCTTTAGTAAATCAAACATCACCTAAAATTAATGTTATCCAAAATATTGTACTAAAGAAACCTGACAATGACAATGGACAAAACAGTGATAATGAAACTGTACATTCAGCTACAGAAAATCCTATTTTAGAAATAAAAATATCAGAAAGACCCCTAAATTATTATAAAAATCAAGTAATATTCTTTGTAACAAATAATGTAACTAGAATAATTACACAAAGAACAAAATTATATAATAATGAAAAAACTAAGCTTTATATAACTTTGCCATCAGATAATTTAGAAGAACATCTAACCAGTTATAAAAGAATTTTTTGCACCTAAAATATTATATGCACTACATTTTAGAACTAAATCAAAAGAAATAATAATCAACATTATTCAAAATTATTTTAAAAACTCCAGTTTGAAACTTGTCGAATGCCCCACTATTTTGCGAGATGTAGAAAAAAAGGATGATCAGCTAGAAAAAATAAAATACCACCACGAAGGAAAAACAACACATAAAGGTATAAACGAAACGGTAAAATCAATTTTAAAATCTTATTATTGGCCAGATATTAATAACAACGTAACAAATTATATAAATACTTGCGAAATATGTCAAAAAACAAAATATGAAAGACATCCACATGTTTTAAAATTTAAACCCACTCCCATTGGTACGTATCCATTTGAACATATTTATATTGATACGTTTAAAGTAAAAAACCAACCGTTTTTGACTATTTTAGATAGTTTTTCTCGTTTTGCTCAAGCATATGCATCAACAGTTAATGCAGTTGATATATTAGATAACTTGCTAACATTTATTTCACACTTTGGCTTACCAAAAATAATTACATGTGATCAAGGCCCTGAATTCAAAAATTTGTTAATGGAACAATTTTGTACGAAACATAAAATAACAATTCATTATACAACAGCGTACAACCCAAATAGTAATAGTCCTGTAGAACGTTTTCATTCTACATTACTAGAACAATTAAGAGCGTTAAATTTGGAAGAACCAAATAAAAATATAAAAACTTTAGTAAAATACGCACTTATTGGTTATAATAATACAATCCACTCTGTAACAAAGTTTACACCATTTCAAATAACTAAAGGCAATGAAAATCTAACAGACCCTTTCGACCTTTCAGACGAACAAATTGTAAATGATTATCTCGATAAACATGTAGATAATATTAAAACCCTAAATATAATAGTACAACAAAATAATGATAAAGCAAAACAAAATTTAGAAAATATTAATTCTGATAGACAAGATCCACGTCCAATTCATGTAGAACGCCCTGTATACCTACAAGCTGACCCTCGAAATAAAATTCTACCTAAGTATAAACAAATAACAGTAGTAGCCGATTTAGACAATAAAGTACAGACATCAACTAGCCGTACTTATCACAAAGCAAAAATAAAACCAGAAAGAAAAGAATCAAAATCAATTACAGGAAGACGTGATAAAAAAAACGTTGACAAAATAAGGTTAATGAACTAATAAATAAAATAAATAAACCTCAGAGTATTAACGAAATTTGAGAGCTATTTAGTTCGATCAATTTAATAGCTTTAACTTGTCATACAGTAAATGAAATCTTAGATAACTTAGAAAACGCAATTATGTTTGCACAGTTAAATATTTTACACCCATCTATAATACCGATGGATAATCTAAAAATATTAATAAAAGATATTCAGAAAGATTTGCCAAATTTTAATAATATGTAATCTTATTACAAAATTGTTAGGACACAGTTATTCTATAAAGAAGGTAAAATTATAATAGCAATCTATTTTCCATTAGTAGAAAAAGAAAAATGCTTATTTTAAACTTTTCCCTATCCTTAAAGAGAACCAAATTATAATACCAAAAAAAAACCCTTCCTATTAATCAGCCCTCTGAAAGAATATTTCATGAAAGACGAATGTCCTGAAATTGAAGACAACCAACCTTAATAACAATTCCTGAAAATTGCTCAGTTATTATTTATGGTGAGAAATATGGGAATTACAAAACTTGGACATCCCATGAACAGTTTAGGATACCAAAAATTCAAATTTCTAATTCATCATACAAGCAGACAGAAAACTACACCTACAAGAAATTAACTTGGACGAAATTTCTAAAATTCAAACAACCTATAATAAAATGAAAATTAGACCACTAAAACATGAAGAAAACGAATCTAGCCTAAATATTATTATGATAATTATTGTTATGATTATAGGATACTTTATATTTCAATACAGAAGTACCATATTCAAGTGCACCAACCCTACTGGAACTATGGTAGAGGAAACGACCCCAGATCCGGCGTCAACAAGGATTCCACCCTTATTTCCGATCTAAGAAGGGAGGAGTAATATCATTGTAATGAATGGCTATTGTTTATATCAGCACTTGCTGTGCTAGTCAAATTGTAACTATATATACCACTGTATTCCAAATTAAGACTCAGTTACTATCATTCCTCTCCTGTCGCTTAACGAATTACTTCAGTTTATTTGTGTTTACTTTAACTTGTGTTTTTTATAATAAAATAAAATTTTTTAAAAACCAAGTTCGAGTTTCAAGTTATTTAATTTGCGTCTTGAGATATCGAAGGTCAAAGGTCATGAAAATCGGTTTTTCACGATAATCTCGCTTCCAGTGCATCTGACGTCGTGAGAACTCATAACAAAACTTACGTAAAATAGTATTCTCTACAAAATTGTTCATATACATTTTTTTTCGTACGACCAACCGTTTTCGAGATATAGCATGATAAAACGGGAGCGCGCATTCGTAATAGGTAATACTGTATTATACTGCAGAGCTATAAATATAAAAGCACTTTTCTGAATCTGTTTGACTGGAAAATTAAATTCCCATTATTAAAACCGTTAAAAATTTGTTTATTTATAAAAAAATATATAATAAATAATTAATAACAAAACAATGTATTATTTTTACACCACTTTTGTGAAATGAAATGCTTATTGAACAACTACAAGCTGCCAACATCGCTACAAAACAAGCCAAGGATGATGCAGATGTTCTAATCATCGAAACAGCCATGGAAGTATCGGAAAAAGAAAGAACCGCCATCATCATTGGAGAAGACATTGATTTGCTTGTTCTCTTAATAGGACGAACTCAGTCACATCACCGACAAATTTTCTTAAAGAAAATTGGCAAAGGGACTACATCAACACTAATTTATTCGTCTAAAAGTCTCGACAAATATCGTCTTTGCAAAGAACATATTTTGTTTTTGCATGCCCTCACTGGATGCGACACTACATCGGCACTATTCAACAAAGGAAAACTTAAGGTTATGACAATGTTTGAGAAACATCCCGATTTGACTCACTCGGCTCAAATATTTCAAGCAGAAAACTGCCCGCCAGATACAGTATTTCAGAACGGAAATCGTTTTCTGTTAGCTATGTATGGTGCTCCAAAAGATGAAGTGAACCTCGACAAATTTAGATACACCCAATTCATTAAGGCTACACGACTTAATATACCTGTTAAATTGTCATCCCTTCCACCTACCAGTGAAGCAGCTCGACAGCATATTTATCGGGTCTACTACCAAGTACAGATTTGGCTAGGGAAAAATCTACAACCCGAATAACGGGGTTGGGATTTAAAAAACGACATATTACAGCCGAAAACAATACTACTGCCACCTGCTCCAGACGACCTATTAAATACAATATTCTGTAATTGTAAAAAGGGGTGTGGTGCGCAGTGCGGGTGTAGAAAAGTCGGGCTGCCATGCTCCAAAGTTTGTGGTCAGTGTCACGGACAGCCATGCCTGAACCAGTCAACAGAATTGCAAAACATAGAAGACTTCAGTGACCTTGAGCCTGAAGAGGTTTTGCCAACAGACATAGAGCCAACAGATATAGAGGAAGCGTCTGACGAAGATAATGTGTTGATCGAGGTGCTAGTGGAACCCGACCAAAACGAGGAGGAAGGCAAGGAAACATAAGGCGTGGTGTGGAAAAGAATGTATTTTTTTGTTATGAATTATTTATTATATATTTTTTTATAAATAAACAAATTTTTAACGGTTTTAATAATGGGAATTTAATTTTCCAGTCTAACAGATTAAGAAAAGTGCTTTTATATTTATAGTTCTGCAGTATAATACAGTATTACCTATTACGAATGCGCGCTCCCTTTTTATCATGCTATATCTCGAAAACGATTAGTCGTACGAAAAAAATGTATATGAACAATTTTGTTGAGAATACTAGTTTACGTAAGTTCTGTTATGAGTTCTTACGGCGTCAGATGCACTGAAAGGGAGATTTTCGCGAAAAACCGATTTTCATGACCTTTGACCTTCAATATCTCAAGACGCACAAGGGTAGGCATATGAGATTTTTTTGTGCTTCATTGGAACATCAAAACGAAGGTCTCTGCAAAAATTCAGCTTGTTCGGCCTCATTCCGCAGAGGAAGTTTTATTTCACTGGAGTACCATGCGATTATATAAATTTGAAGTAATCCTGTAATTTATTAATAAATAGATCGTTTTGAAACAGTCATTGAACTATGTTTGGCCGGTTCATTGATCTGACAGGTCAATGGGCGAGTCACACTGACCTATCTTTTACGTACATTACATTAGCGACCAATTCACGATTCACCATTGACTGCAGGTGATTTTTATCACATCAAGTATATTCGTAGAACTAAGATGAAAAAAACGAGTTCAAATCAGTAACACGGTTCATTCTCAAATAAAGACAATTACCCAACTTTATTTGTAAACAATATCAAACAGCAGATAATATTAGCTAAATAACGTCTAACTGAGCCACCGGTCAGAATGAACTCACTTTTTGAAATTAAATAACAACCCGAAAAGTGCAACATTGTAACACCATGGATTCAATTTAATTGTTTTGAAGAATCCAACTACAAATTAAAACATTTTTTCTCACTATTCATTCATTGATTGATTTACATTTTTTCACATCATTAAATTTGTTATTTTTCATAATATCTGTGTTTTTATGGAAATACTCGTACAAAATACAAAATGGGAAACTTAAAATATTTACATCTTTGTGTGCATTGTACAATTTAAAAATGGAAATATACCCAATCTATTATAATAAACTACAGTGAAGAAATCTTTGATATTGAGAGTGATATTGAACTTATTCTTACCTTTGCAACAAGCTTCTCTTGCGGGAAATTCCTTAAAGATTTCCTTCACTCAACCACAAACACACAATTCTTTCTTTGTGTAGGCACTAGACTCAAAAACTAAATAATTAACAATATCTCTATGTGCAATATTTGGAAATGCATCAATATTATAGTGAAGTCTTCTCTTTCAAGGTATAAATGCATCTAAACCAATGGCACTTTTTCCATGTATAACGTTTTACGTTAGAACATCTCTCCACCGCACAACACATTGTTTACAAATGTTTTTTAGTACCAAATGCATATGCACTTAGTATTAAAATATCCTATCGTAATAATAATCGCAAAAAATTCATAAAATAAAAGAAATCGCACTATAACCACAGAAAACTAAACAACCATTAAATGAATGAAATTTCGAGTTCAAGTACCAATGGCTGCATCCATGGTATCATCAGATTTTTTGATGCGCAAACGTACAAGAGCCTTCTCTACAGTAGAACTGAACAGGACCGGATTTAGAATTACAATAACATTTAATCATTTTCTAGGTTGACTTAAGTCAATATTATTGCCCATTTCATCTGCAGTGTCGGTACTAGATATTTTGTATCGTATTTTAAACAACCCGGACACAAAACAGTAGAAATAACGACAGACAAATAAAAATTAAATAAACCAAATAAACCAAATAACTGCTCGCTCTTAAAATCGACGTGCCTGATTACAATTCAATAAAATAGGTGGGGTTCGTCTTCCTTGATTTTAATGCCGTTAGACCAATAGGAAAACGAAGCGTTCCGCAGTCCGATCTAATCACGTGAACATCAAGCTCAGTTTTATGTTTTCGTCCAATCTATTAGTGCTGCCAGTGATTTCTAGTGCAATTGTAGTTGATTCAGTACAGTTTAATAATTTTTAGTACATCAGCACCTCTTTCAAAAATCTAGTACATTATCATAATTTGTTCCTCTATGCGGTATTTCAATAAACAAATGAACAACTAATGCTCGTCTTAAAAGTAACATGATTCACTTGTCATTGCCTTGTCACTTTTTCGTGCTCTAAATGTAAGCAAACAGTTTAATTTAACCAGCATTAATTTTTAGTAAACATGTTTCAAGGCGTTCGTAGCGCAAAAATACTCGTTTTGATTACGAAATTATTTTAGAAAAAGAAGGACTACTCTTAAAACATTTCTTTCTGCTGTCTTTTTTTTATGTTCTGTGGGCCTTGTCCCTTCTGTAACATAATTGTATTCTGCTTGTCACCAGAATAATTAAGTTCAACTGTTAACAATATTTTACAGGAGAACAATACGTTTTCTTCCAAGTTGGTTTCGCAAGAGTGGATCTCAGTTCATACTGTTTTCTTTTTATATTTCATAAACGAACGCTGCCAAAAAGCATTCTAGTACAATTTTCTGATTTCTAGTAGAATTTTGTATCAAAAGTTGATACGACTTACTCAATCCGGTTCTGCACTCAAGAAAATACAACTGTGAATGACAAATCTACATTCCGCAGTTTAGCACTACCAAACCGCCGCCGACGGCAAACAATTAAACTTTACAATGTTAACATGTGTTCAAATGCATTTATACGCGCATCGTATGTCATCGCTCGAAATCACGTTTGAAATTTGATGAATCAAAGTTTTTCGAAGTTATTTATTGTGTTACCATTATTTATTATTTATAATTTATTCGTTTGGTAAAAAGTAGTGATAACAATGCCGAATAATTAGTCTAATGCTGAGTGGGCGAATATGTTAAAGGCATATTTTCAAGCCGATGAAAATGCTAGACAAGGAAAATGGCCTTACGTGGAACGCTATATTTTTATTAGTGATTAGTGCAATTTTCGGAAAATAATATTATTTAATGGTTATTATTAGTGTGTTTTTAATTTTTGATTATTATTAGTGATTTATTTTTTACTGTGTATCTCGATGTGCGGTTTATTTAGATGTAGAAGAGAATTTTTTTTCAATTAGGTACGTACAGAAGGCCAATTTTTTTATTATTTGTTTCAGTATTAGAATTTTTTATGGTTTAATTTATTTATAAAAGAGTGTAAGTTTTTATTATCTGGGCAAAAAATAATTCTATTGTAGATGAGATAGCAATTAATAATTTAAGACTTAGACTTCCATAGATTCACGGAACAGAAGTGATTCGACCTTGCGGCCAGCTGATAGCATAGAACTATCCACGTATTAAGTAAACAAATCTACTCTTCCGTTCGTTAAAAAAGATGCTACTTTATAAAATGAATATTTTCAATTTTGTTTCATGTTTAGAATTTAATTCAAACCACATATTACCAGTTGTGTACTAATTTAAAATAGAATTGTGAGGAACTGGCAACACTGCCTTCAGTTACGTCATATCTGTGGACGGCGTTTAGAGAGATATCCAGTGACCATCAAAATGTCAGTTGCTGGAGGACGAAAAAATTATCAGAAATGAAAAAAATTTTTTTTGTCAAAAAAAATTTTTTTGACAGTGCTAATCGATTGTACTTGACGAAATATATTGAGGGTTAAAATATAACTACGCATTTAAAACTCACCTTGTATATTGTTATTGTTACTATTCTTGTTTTTTTTTTTAATTAGTGACTTGCCAAATGTACATTATTATGTATCTTTATATTGGTGAATAAATATTATGATTATTATTATAATAATAATCCTTAAAACTTTTATACTAACACATTCAGATAAGAATGACAGAATAAAATATAAAGTTTTATTGGTATTTGTTTGTTACTGTCATGTTAGGTTTGAAAGAGTGCTTTTGTAATAGGTACCCAATAATTATTTTATTTTTTTTTTTTAGAAATGCAAATATGCAATAATTTGTCAGATTTTTTGAAATAATGAAATACATTTTCGGCTTTTCTGTTGGATACTCTATCAGGCTCAATTTTCTTTTGTATCGGTTTAATTTTTTCTGAGATGTAATTTGTAAACTAATAAACAAAGAACTAGCTTCATCCTTTTTTTAATAGTAGGATGTCGTAAATTGCAGCAGAACCAAACAATTCCTTTATAATGAATAGAGAATTAATTATCTAGTTAATTCTGAAGTCATTGCAACAAACGCAATAAATGGGTAATCAATAATCTAACCAAATTTACTATAAACTTATTTAAATAAATAAATGACCAAATATATACAAAGGACACATACAAACTGAATGTATAAAAGACACATTGGATTTCACCCCATGCAAATAATATACGTAAAATTTAAAATGGTTAACACCTAAAACGTATACAACTACATATACATATTAAATACAATTTATATAGCATAAATCTAGCACTAAAATATTGTATCCCCTCTACATACAAAAACATTTTAAGTTTAAATCAAGATTGCTGGTTTTGTCGTTCTTGGTACTTACAGTCGTCCGCACGTCAACGTTTTTATTTAGACAAAAAAAAACTACTAAAACACAAAAATGTAATTCCAAATCACATATTAATTTTTTTTTTCAAAAATGTATATGCAGTCATAATTGAAGGGGTAAGACGCAAAAAGTTATTACAATTTCGAAAAATCTGGAAGCATGCTTGGAATAAATATTTCCTCATCAGTTGCCCACACAGCACAGGTTGTCCACGGGATATCCCATAATGATCCAGATGTCCCACGACGGGATTGTTCATTAGGGATGTTCAGTGGATGTCCAATGGTTGTCCTTTGATCCTAATAACGACCAGATCTGGGACATCCTGTGGATGACCTATGCTGATATCCATAGGATAACCCTTAGGAATATAGAGGTTCTAACAATGATGAAAACGGGATATCCCATGGATAACCCTGGATGATATCCATAGGATATCCGTTTGGGGTTATAAAGGTCCTAATAATGACCAAAACGGGCATCCTATGGATGACCTATGTTGATATCCATAGGATTCCCATTGGGGATATAGATGGTCCTCATAATGACCGAAACGAGATATCCCACGGATGACCAGAGCTGATATTAATAGGACACCCCTTGGGGGTTATAAAGTTCCCAATAATGACCAGAGCGGAATATTCCATGGATGGCCTGTGCTGATATCCATAGGATAAACCTGCTTGGGGTTAAACGGTTCTAATAATGACCAAAACGGGGAAAATAGAGATATACAACTCTTTTCTGATTGCCATATTTTTAATGATAATATATTAATACTGGAAGTAATAATATAAATTATTATACTATAAATTTTATTAAAAGCTGAAATAATATCCTGCCTTACCCACTACGGTGTTGCCAGGCCGAAATAAGTGTCATATTATGGTCTTATTATAAATTATAAATTCTCTTAAGTTGATAATATTCATTACTTATTAGGTATTCGAATAACTTAAAAACTTACTAAGCATTCTTAAATAACGTTTAATGAACAATGTTACTCTGAAAATTAAGAAAGCGCCTAGAATAAGACATGCCTTGACGGAGAACTCAGATATAAAGACAATTTGGCAATACTTATTCGAGTCCATCGCGCAGTCTCGACTCGATTCGCCCACCCACTCCAGTCGCCATTGCTAAAAAGCAGAAGCCGTTCGTTGTTGTTTTGTTCTGGACGCTTATCCACATTTATAGATTAGAATATAAAATATCCATATTTATATTCAATTTTGATTGTATGTAAATGGGTACTGTTGTACGTGTGTATTCCTATATTGTGTGGAGTGTATTTAGGTGTATTGTTTAGTTTGTTTAGTTGCTGTTTTAAGGTAAGTACAAAAAGATGCCGAAAATTTCTAGTAACAGAAAAACTACTTTCTACAGAAACGTAAGAAAAGATATTACAAATTCGTCGATATGTATACTCAAGTAAACTGTAACTTGGTGTGTATGTAAGGTGATAATTCGCGTACGTGATTTCATATGCAATCATAATATGTACAAAGCTATTTATTAACTATTAATTATTATAACCTCGATAGACACACCATACATTTTTCGATGTATTGGAATAATTTTATGCACAGCAGATGAAATCGTACGTGAATTATCAACTTGTATACATGCCAGAAAGTTTACCTGAGTATATAAATGTACTTGAGCCAAGAACTATAAATCCTACTACCATACCTTTTCTTTATATTCATTTTAAAATGTTATATATTCTTCTAGAACTATTGAAGACTGATCGCCAAATTTTTTCAACTTAACAGAAAAGTGGACATGCTATTGGTCGATGTAGCAACGATATTCAATGAAGTCAAGAATAAGAGCGCTGAGCAAAATGATAATAAAATAAATTTAGACCAGCAATTTCCTATTGACAATATAAGGCACTTAGAAGAATTTGAATTAAAATTAAAAGAAGATAAACTTGTATATGAAAATTTGGTATTGTTTTGTGGTACTGCATATAATTTTTTTAAAAACAAAAATTTTAGGTTGAATTTCTACGTCGTATTAGCGGGGTGGATGTTAACCAATTTGTGAAAAGGGGAATTTCAAGAGTATTCACCAATGGGTTGCAGCAAGACTTTAATTGGCTTGGTCAAAGAAATAACAAAAAGAGTTTTAAGACTCTACGCTTATTTGCGGCTCTTTCAGGTAAATGTTAATTTGTATTATAAATTGATATCATTTTGTATTACGTCATCTTTAAAATTGATTTAGTTATATTAATTTAATTCAGTCGGTGCACTCCATTGCCATACAAACATTTATTTGATAATTCTTATGCTAAACGAACATTTTAATCATTCAGTTACAGTTTGCATTGTCTTTTATCACAATCTATAATATAAAACAAGAAGATTGACATCCAAATTCATAATTGTTCTCTTAACTATTCACCAAGTGTGAACTTTTCACACCTGAGTTCCTAGTCACTCTAATGACTTGCCAGGTATCATTCAGTAACAAACGATATTTAAAATTTGTCAATATTGACGAGTCTCTTAAAGACCAATATTCAATAATACCAGTATTTCCATAGCTAGTTAACTTTAACTAAAAGGTAATATCCAAGGAAACGGTTGTTTTGACAACTGTTTGCTTTTATATTATCTTATAGTTATAGTTAATTAGCGATGGAAATACTGGCTCTAAGAAATTCTAAGTTGACGACTATGAATGAGAGATCAAGTAGAAGACATGAATATAGTTAGTAATACCAGTAATCACTTATATCAGATTTATGGGTGTTTGTTTTTTAGAAGCAATTTTGAAAAATCACCACCCATAGTGCCACCGAAATTGAAATTGAAAAAGCTGTCAAACACTTTTTAAGGCACGCAGCTGACAGACAGAAGGCAGACAACGGAACGAAAATGAAATGAAATATTATGTTTCATATACAAAGAAAAATATACCTAAATAAATAATTTAATTTTTACAGTATGCTTATTTCCTTAACATAGCCCAGTGAACTAGTTATTTATTTATTTATTTCCATACATTATTCTACAGAATTATTCCATTTAGGGCAAGTGAAGTACTTACTTAACTAATATTTTTTTTATTTAAACATAGTTAAACATAATTAGATACCAGGATCGAGATAACCTCATCAGTTAAATATGGTAAAAGTTAAAATTGATAAACAAATCTGGAGATGTTGCCAAACTCCTACTAGTGGGAGCAACATTTAAAATACTTCAATCAGATACACAGATTTCACAGAGGTACATCTCTTTCGAAAAGTGAGGCATGTGGAAGTCAGTTCCATCTCCTATCATGACTTGATATAACCAAGTTATTGTGGACCCCCCACCCTTACCCCAAGTTGGTTAAGTGTGTGTAATAAGTTGAATTCGTTAATGACATATCTGATTTATGTTAAGATTTAAGGGGTCTAAGGTCTTTCTTGAAGAAAATGACCAACATATTTCGATGCTTTATTGTATTATCTTCAGGGCTCTACAAAATATTTATAGTTATATTACGAGTTATTTGGAAATTTTTTTTTACTTATTTATGTATATAATTTTTTCCAAATAACTCAATATTGTAAATGTTTTGTGGAACCTTGAAGATGATACCATAAAGTATCGAAATGTTGGCAGGTTTTTTTTAAGAGCCAGACCCATAAAAACTAGCATAAATTAAGTATAGGTCGTAAACGATTCAACTTATCTACTACACTTAATCAACTTGGGGGAGGGGGTGTCACAATAACTAATGCCAAGTCATCCTATCATTAGCCGATAAGGATGACCATAGGTTGTCCCAAACTTTACCCAATTTGGTCCCTTTAGGTTCCTGTGGATTACCATGAGTTATCCTTTTCTGACAACCAGGGGCTATCCTGACTAGTGCCAAAAGGTTATTCACAGGAGGTCCCAAATCTGGAGGAACCCAAATTAGGGCGTACAAGGGATGTCCTGTTGATCCTTTTAGTACAGCCTGTGGTTATCCTATGGCAGTCTGGTGCTGTGTGGGTGTTAGTAAAAGCGGTATGAATTTCAGGTACAGTAGTAAAATTTTGAGTTGGTCTAACTTTTTTTTAAATGCACTTGTACCCTTTTGTCGCTAAATTGAAAAATAATAAAATTACTTATACCGTTTAATAATTCATATTTTTTATAAAAAGTTAAAAATAAGTAACTTAAAGTTGTGAAACAAATCTCTATTTAAAAAAATATTCACCATAATCTATCAGATTTTAACATTTCTCTTTCCTTATCGTCTTCTAAACCCCTTGTTTTCTTGCTCATCCACTTGTGCTTCCTATTCTAACTGTTGCTCTCCTTTTGCTGTTCCTTTTTTTGCTGTTTTCTTTTTTCTTCAGTTTCGTGAGGCAAAATTTTATCAAAAACCGTGATGAACTACATGTATAAATTTGTTTCAACATATTGTCCCACTTATGGTGTTAATATAAAAACTGACATGTACCTTTTTGATACCAAACAACTTGGACTTCTGGCTACACAAATCTGTAACTAACTCATTTTCAGAAAAAAAGACACTTGTACCCTTTTGCTTCTTACCCCTTTAATTGGTAAGTAATTTTAATTACTACAAATCATATTACTCCAACTAAAAAAGGTTTTCATAGATTATATTTTTATGTTTATAAAACTTGATATGAATGTTTGAAGAAGGAGAGTCCCCCTCCGAAACGTTACAACAAAATAAAATAAATGTTTTTGCTGTTTTATTTCACTGTGCTATTGAATTTCTTAAATAACGATGTCAGGCATAAAAAAAACAGTATGTACCCTGGTTGTATTTTGCTCCTGGCCACTATATTTCATAAATGCAAAAGGATCATCAATGCAGGGTGTCTTATCAGGAACTGTATCAATCGATATAAGGAAAAGGACGCACCAGAAAATTTTTAAAATTTAGAGAGCAACTAACGGCAGTATGGCCAATCCAACTAAAATAATTACAAGCATCTTGCACTTTCGGTACTACTGGAAGTCGATACCAACTTGCTTATTTTAAATGGAATACTCTACATATTTTAGGGTTTTCGAAAAGAGCTTAAAATTCTAAGTCAAAAACATGTAGGATACCTAAGTCAAAAACATGTAGGATACCCTATCCTAAACCCAGCCGTTTCAGAGATATTTGACATTTAAAAAAAAATTTTGACAGGTGTAATGGTTCACAATAACCTTTATAACTTTCTTCGTGTAATAGATACTCATTTGTTTTTTGGCATGCAGAAACACCATAAGGTGAGCTACGCTCTACAGTTTAAAGAAATTCTATAATAGTATACCAAGTGTTCCATTTTTGACGTTCAAACCGCGAAAACTTGCTTAAATCAAATGGAACGCCCTGTATTTTTTTTACATCAAGTTATGAATAATTAAATTCCTTTTTTTCTGATACATTGTGGGGGTTTAAGTTACAACTTTTTGAAATATTTGCGATTTTCTTAGAAATTCAAGAATTTTTAGTAAAAATTTTATCAAATTAGCCATGATTAGAAACAATCAGTAATGTCAGTCATTCTCTCATGTCAAAAAATGCAACCGCGTTTAAATTACACCCACGAAGACTTTTTTGAATTTCCTTATTATTTATGGAGAATGTGATAAAGTATATCAAGAATTTGTAGTACATTTGCTACTCGATATCCACAAAAACGGAAATCGTTACCAAACACTGTAAAACGCATACTGGATAATTTTAAAAACTATGGCTCTGTCAAGGCAAGCGTTTAAAAGCGGAAGTCTATTGTTGATGACGAAAACGTAGAAATAGCAATTCTGGGATATTTTCATGCATTTCCAATGATGTCATTAAGACAAGCTCCTCTGGAATCGGGACTATGCAAGGATTCAGTTCACAGAATCTTAATTAAACATAAATTTCACCCGTTTTCATTCCAAATGGTTCAACGATTAAAAAAAAACAGATTTCCTAAGAAGAGAAAATTTTTGTGGATTTATTCTAATATGGTCTGTAGGCGACGATTCTTATTTGGGAAATATTATATGGTCAGATGAAGCCAAATTTACCAAAAACGGACTTTTTAATCGACACAATTGACATTATTGGAGTGACTCGAATCCTCATGTGTTCAGGGAGCGAAATTTTCAAGAAAGTTGGCAGTTTAATGTTTACTGTGCCATGTGAAATGATAGAGTGGTGGCATTAGAATTTTATCAGGAAAATTTAAACAGTAAGTTATAAAGATTTCCTCCTCTGCTAATATGCATAGTTAATTTTTTTGTTTTTTTACTTTCTTATACCTAATATAAGGAAGTATAGTAATCGTGATTTTTTTCGACCTCGAGATTTTGATTGATATATACGTTTTGAACCCTCCTGAATCCATTCTGACTATTTTCCGAATGTCTGCCGGTGTGTGTGTATGTGTGTATCCGCGATAACTCAAAAAATACTAATGGGAGACTTCCCAAATTTGGAAGTTAAGATTGTCAACAACATTTTAGGTGACACATTAAATTTGGTGAATGTGGTACGACCAGAAGAGACATAATGAATGAAAGATGAAAAAAGGTACAATTTCGGGAAAAATAAAAATTTTTATTGCATTTCTGGACGAATCTCGACGAATTATAATGAAAAAACAACTTTATGAAAAAAAATCTGTCCACATGTCTGTAGTATCGCGATAACAACCAGTTATTGAGATAAAGCTATCAAATTTAGTACACTTGTTCTAAAGGGCAAAGACAATGAAAAATTTGATGATGAACAAAATTGGCCAACTGAAAGGGAGTCCACGGGGCCCAAACTTTTTTTGTATTTGACTTTACAAAAAAATATATTCTTGATGAATGATTATAAATCATGTCTACTGTATCAAGCGAATAAAATATATTTTCCAAGTACTTAAATAAAGCTGATGTAAACTGAAATATTTTACACATTTGGCGTCATAAAATGGGGTTAGGATAAATTTAACAGTTTGACGTTTGAAAGGTCTAATTTAGTTACAAAAATGATCAACAACAAAAAATTATTAAAATATATGACATGAATTATTATTAACAGTATCGAATGATGCTAATAATTAATTATTTAAAAATTTTAATGAAACATTTCAAGGTACGCTATTAAAATTTAATTGAGGTAAGTGAAGAATTAATTGGAATGATTTTTTTAGATCAGGATGATATATACTGGTATAAGAAAGTTATGTGCTGGCCACATCAGATATTTTTTTTAGGTCAAAGATCTCTAGATATTTTACAAAATTTGAATATTTAGAAAATTTACCTCTCGCCGAACATAGAAACATTTTTTTATCAGCATGACAGTGCTCCCCCACATAACACGTATTTGATAAATAATTTTTTACAAGAAACTCTTTACGATCAATGGATCACAAATAATGGAGCTTTCCTATAGCCTCCTCGCTCGCCCGATTTATCAATTTTAGATTATTTTATGTGACGTGCTGTAATTGGCGCACATGCGCATAAGAAGTAGGGAAAAGGAAGTAGGCACTTTGAGCCAGGGCTGTCAGAGATACAAGACGTGTACATATATGTAAAGTATAATAAATGATAACGTAACAGGGGTGCAGTGTATAATTTAATCAAGTCCCTATCGTACTCTGGTACGTTACATTTTATTTGGGGAACTATTAAAGTTTATGACAGCCCATTAACAACTATTGAAGATTGTATGCAGAGAGGAAGAAATGCATTTCAAAACTTATCACAGGATTCAATTAGAAGAAGTAATCCGAAGATGCGAAAAATGTGTGGAGGTTCGAGGCCGGATTTTGAACAATTAATAAATTAAAATGGAATCATGTTTTTAGTTGATTTGATCTTAGCTATTTTAGTTTATGCAAAGTGTCTTCAATCCAATTAATAGGCATGTTACAGTGTTTAGTATTATTTTCCGTTTTTGTTGATATCTGGTAACAAATGGGTACTACAAGTTCTTGATATTACTTTATCTAATAAACAAATTCAAAAAGTCTTCTTGGGTGTATCTTAAACGCGGTGGCATTTTTGATATAAGAGAATGACTAACATTACTGATTGTTTCTAATCATGGCTAATTTGATAAAATTTTTACTAAAAATTCTTGAATTTCTAAGAAAATCGCAAATATTTCAAAAAGTTGTAACTCAAACCCCCACAATGCTTATATCAGAAAAAAATAATTTAATTACACATAATTTGATGTAAAAAAATACAGGCTGTTCCTTTTGACTTCAGGAAGTTTTCGCGGTTTGAGGTTTACAAAATGTAACGTCAAAAATGGAACACTTGGTATACTATTATTGAATTTCTTTAAATGTAGAGCATAGCTCACCTCATGGTCTTTCTGCATGTCAAAAAGAAAATGAGTATTTTTTACACGAAGAAAGTTATAAAGGTTATTGTAAACCATTACACCTGTCAATTGGTATAGACTTCCGATATAACCAGAAGTGCCAGATGCTTGTAATTATTTGTTGGATTGGCCATACTGCTGTTAGTAGCTCCCTAGATGGTCAAAATTTTCTGGTGCGTACTTTTCCCTCTCGGACTTACCCCCTCTTCATATATACTTGGAGAGAGAGGCTAGGTGGGCAACATATAGACTGCAACAAGCGGTCATTAATATGCCGCAGACTAGTATCATGGAGCAGAACAGGTTGCTGGATGACATAGAAAGACACAGCATCCTGGCAATGCCCTCGGATACTATGCCTACCATGACCAACTATGAGCTGACCTTCAACAACCTTTTTTCTGAAAGAGTGGGATCGGAATAACACCGACCTACTGAGGGCAGATAGTTGCTGGTTTACAGACGGCTCCAAAACCCCTGAGGGAACAGGAGCCGGAGTACAAAGCTATAGGCCAAGGGTGAGGATATCCTCAAACCTAGGTATTAATGTAACTATTTTTCAGGCCGAGGTTCATGCCATTGAACTGTGTGTACGAAGGCTGGAATATATGCATCTTACACGCAGATCAATTAAATTTTTTTTTCAGATAGCCAAGCAGCTATAAAAGCTCTTGGCTCCTACCGCTGTAACTCCAAAACGGTATGGAACTGTCAGAAGGCTCTTAATCATTTGAGCAAAAACAACAAAGTGACTCTGGTCTGGATACCCGGTCACTCTGGTATGGAAGGTAACGAAATAGCCGACTCCTTGGCCAGAGAAGGGGCTAACCTAACGTAACTTTTCCCTCGATCGATGCAGTTCCTGGTGAGACACCTTGTGAGTAAACCTAAATATAATCATATACCTAATTAAAGTTATGTAAAATATACAGCAACATGCGGAAATACGCCTCGACATTACAGCATAACGTCAATTATAAGTTTGCCCCGTCTCGAAAATAAGATATGTAGTACCCTTATTCTACACTAGACCTACCACAAATTTTAAAGCCGAACACACTCCTTCTATCATACCGAACAGCCCATAATCCTCATTACTTTGCTTTGTGCGTGACCTACCGGTTGTGTGTACTCGTCGTTCCCGTTATACCAAATCGAAATAAAATTGATTTAAGAGTTATTATGGGGAAGCATCAGAAACGTAAACGTAGTCGTAGTCCAATCAGTGATAAATTAAAAAAAGAAGTTAAAAACCTTAAAAAGTTAACTCAAAGTTTTAGAAGGGGCGAGGAAAGGGAGCCGTAGATTGTCATCTAGCAACAGCGACAACGATAGCTTTGACGCCGCCACGACTGCGAGCCGTAGAAGTTCTTCTTTTAATGACGACGACGAAGTGCAAGTGACTTCACAGGATATTACAAATGGTACAAACGAAGGTAGGCTGATTTGGCTAACTAATTGTTTTAATTACGTTAGTAATTGGGGAATATATCCTTCCTTAATTTGACCTCGGTGAGAGGCGCTGTCGGTGGTGATAGATAGCTGTCATGGGTAATTGCCTATAAGTGAATGTTGAATCAATCAAAATATGGTATTTGCCTGTGTGGGGACCAATTAAATATCTATAATACTTTTATTCAGTGGTGAACTGAATAGGAATTTAACGATGTTGGTTGGGAAAGCACGTAAATACATTAAAAACACATGGGTTTTGTTTTTGTTGTATAACCAATGGATCAAACGTGTAGAACGGCCAGGGCCGTACTTAGAATCATTATTATGACATTGGAATCGTACATTGGCGATGTTTTATTATTATCTTATACATAGTGCCCGGTTCCACTATATATGTATATAGGTGTGTTTATATATGTGTGTACATATATGTTTGAGTATAAGTATTACATATTTCTGTATATATGTATATATTCTTGGAATTCATAACCACACCTTTTATATGAGTTCTGATGATTAATGTTTCTTCAAGTAATGAAGATGTGATAGTAGAAGTAAGAAACGAGGACAACGGTGCCCCGTTACCTGACAATATCTTGGAAATTTTGGAGGAGTACAAGACCTCGGGGAAGATTTTTGCTGTTCCAATAAGGGAGGAGATCGCAATACGTTGGAGCAATATTTTAAAAAATGGCTTGGAGGAAGCGGAAAAATCTAATTTATCTAGTAAATATCCTGTTCCGGAAAACTGTACACAGCTGGAAGCCCCAAAGTTGAATTTGGAAGTTCAAGCCGTAGTCACTGAAACAGCGTCGCGCAGAGACATTCGTTTAATGCAAGTCCAAAATCAAATTGGTACGAGCCTGGCGGCCCTGGGCAAGGCATTATCTCTGATTCTGGAAGAAGAGGGGAGAGGAAGACGACATCTCTCGATGATCCAATCGTTAAGCGACGCTGGAAGGTTATTATCTGATGTTTATTTTATTCAATCGTCTTCTCGAAGAGATTTAGTGTCCTTGAACCTAAACAAGGAACTCAAGGAGACGATGAATAAGGTAAATCTGGACGGCTGGTTGTTTGGTGAAAACCTGGAAGAGAGGGTGAAGGCTACGATGAATATAGAAAGATGTGGCCAAGTTTTGAAGCCCCAAAAACCGAAACAGTCAGTGCCCAGAAAACCTCTGGTAACTTTAAACTCGAAAAGTCTGCCCCGATATCATCAAGAAGTTCGCCGGAGCAGACCAAAGCAGCAGCCTCGAACTTCGTATCAACAACAGCGATCTCAGCACCTTCTGCGATACCGACAGCAGAGATCCCAGAGGAGCGAGCACACCGATCGGTTCCAGAGACCATATCAGGCATCAAAGCCAGAGAACCGCAGGCGCATTGTTTAAATGTAAGTACGCCAGCAGGCAGGTTAAAACTTTTTTATAACACCTGGAGGGATTTTACTGAGGACAGGACAGTTTTCTCTTGGTTGAACGGTTTTAAAATACCTTTCACAAATACTCCAGTTCAGAAATGTAAATATAGAGAACCAAAATGGTCTCAAACTGAGTTTTTGGAATTAGGTAATTCAATCAAAAAGCTAATTAAGTTAGGTGCCGTCAGCAAAGTTTCATATTGTGTAGATCAGTTTGTATCAAACATATTTTTGGTCCCAAAACAAGATGGCACAAATCACATGATTTTAAATTTAAAAATACTCAATGAGTTTATTCATTGTGATCATTTTAAACTAGAAGACCGAAAGACAGTTATGCGTCTTATTAGGAAAAATTGTTTCTTAGCTACATTAGATATCAAAGATGCATATTTTTTTATACCTATAGATAAATCGGACAAGAAATATTTGCGGTTCCAATTTAATGGTGAGTTGTTTGAATATAATTGCTTGCCATTTGGTTTGAATTGCGTGCCATTAATTTTCACGAAACTCATGAAACCCATCTTATCTCATCTTAGAAATAAGGGGTTGGTATCTGTTTTATACTTGGATGATTTTCTCTTGCTGGGAAATTCGTACGAAGAATGTGCCGGAAATGTTGCATATACTACGAAAACTTTAGAAGCACTGGGGTTTCTCATTAATTTCGAAAAGAGCCGACTGATCCCAAATCAGAAATGCAAATATTTGGGCTTTGTGTATAATACTGTTGATATGTCAATTTAGCTTCCGGACGAAAAAAGATTCAATGTTCTTGAATCTATTGGCGCACTAAGTATTTCAAAATTTTGTAAGATTAGGAAGTTTGCAGCTTTTCTGGACCTCTTCTGCTTATCCAGCTATTCGTTACGGTTGGTTATATACCAAATTATTTGAGCGAATTAAATTTATTGCCCTAAAGGAAAATAATGACGATTATAATTCTAAAATGAAGATACCTGATAGTTTGTGTTAATACCAACTGTTAAAAAAGATAGAAAGATTCTGTTAAATTCTGTTCAGGGTTACCAGTATGGTAATCACAAAAATTTAGTAGTTGGTAGTAAAATACTGTAGTTTAGTTTTTAGTTTTGGAGTTAGTTCTATGACGGATGTCCATGTTAGATATTAATGTGTGTGCGAGTGAAATAAAAGAAATCTGCCAACATCCATATTATTATTCAACTTTATTGTACTACGAAATATATAATTACACTGAAATACCTTGTTTTATTGTGGACCTCAACAGTTTGGCTGTGGATTTTGATTGGTGGAAGTCTCACATTTTAAAATCCAAAAATTATATTCATTCGTCAACGTTTGAATTGGAAATTTTTACGGATGCATCAACGACTGGTTGGGGATCTTATTGTGGGGGCAAAAGAACACACGGTTTCTGGACAAGCGGGGAAAAAAGTCACCACATAAATTATTTAGAATTGTTGAGTGTTTTTTTGGCCTCAAATGTTTTGCAAAGGATCTCAAAGATTGTAACATCCTTTGTCGCATTGATAATACTACCGCCATTGCTTATATTAACCGCATGGGCAATATCCAATCTTAAACCATCTTGCGCGAAAAATTTGGCAGTGGTACGAGTCAAGAAATCTCTTCATATTTGCCTCATATATAAGATCCTCTGATAATAGAGAGGCCGATGAGGAGTCGTCGTTTACTACCGGAAACAGAATGGGAATTAGGGGGATTTGCTTTTGGAAAGATAATTTCCTATTTTAAAAAACCGGAAATAGATTTATTCGCTTCAAGAAGCAATAAGAAATGTGATAAGTTTATCTCTTGGCGGAGAGACCCAGAGGCCTTTGCCATAGATGCTTTTACGGTCAGCAATGTTTTTGTATGCCTTCCCTCCTTATGCTATAATTCTTCGGGTTTTACAAAAGATTATCGAAGATAAAGCTCAGGGCATTCTGGTGGTACCATTATGGCCCTCTCAGCCATGATATCTTATATTTAACTCTCTGTTAACTCAGGAACCCTTATACTTCAAACCCAACATTAATTTACTTATTTCTCTTGACAGGACCCCCAACCCTTATGGCAAAATACTACCCTGGTGGCAGGAGTCTTATCACACAAGCCTTAAGACTACGAGAGGTATCTGAAACATCCTTAAGGATTTGTTTGGCCTCTATAACGGACTCGACATTAAGGCAATATGACAGTGGACTTAAGCTTTGGTGGCAATTTTGCAATCTGAACAATAAGTGTTTTCTCAGTTTCACCATCCTTGGTTCTAGATTTCCTAACATTGAAATTTGAAAGCGGTGTGACATACGGAACTTTAAATTCATATCGCTCGGCGTTGGCTCAAATCGCTGATTTTAATGTTGCAGAGGATCAGAGAATTAAAAGATTTTTCAGGGGCGTGGCCAATCTTAGACCAAGTCAACCCAAATACAATAATATTTGGGACCCTGCTGTAGTATTGAAATATCTTGCACTACAGAAGAATGAGCCAATTCCAATAGAGAATTTAACGTACAAGTTGGCAACCTTGTTGGGACTCGCCACAGGCCATAGGGTTCAAACCTTAACCTTAATAGAAGTCGCCAACATTGTCTTGAGTCATGAAAAAATTGAAATTAAAGTTTCTGCGAGAATCAAGACATCTGGTCGAAATAAGTGCCAACCAACGCTGATATTACCCTTTTTTCAACGGAGACCCAAGAATCTGTGCTGCTAGAACGATGTTAGTGTATTTAGAAAGAACTAAGGGCGTTCGCGATTCAAGTATAAATAAGCTACTTCTCACGTTTAAGAAACCTCACCGTAATGCTTCTGCACAATCAATTAGCAGGTGGATAAAACGCACTCTTTCTGGAAGTGGGGTTAACAGAGACATCTTTTCTGCACACAGCACTCGGCATGCAGCTACTTCTGCTGCGGCTAGAAAGGAGTCACCTTAGATAACATAAGGCTGACGGCAGGTTGGTCAAGTAAATCTAGTACCTTTGCTAACTTTTACCAAAGACCCTTGAATACACTCGATAACTTTGCTGGCGCTGTATTAGGCACAATGTAGTTCTGTTTTATTAGGTCAGAATATGTTTTCTGCTGTTCCTTACAGTATTTATAATTAAGAATATATCATGTTGCTTTATAATATTTCTTGTGTATTATGGCTATAAATAATACTTATGTTAATTAACAATAAAAATCTCCTGTAATGTTGCAACTTACTTTAAACAGCTACATATATTATTTTCGAGACGGGGCCAACTTATAATTATTAGATCAAACGAACTTACCTAAGTGATGTTCGACCTTAATTATGGGTTGGCCCCGTCGAAGGAAATAAGTCCCCCCCGCCCAGAATAAGTACCCCATAGAGTTGCAACATCAATTATGGCTTTAAATGTAATGAGGATTATGGGCTGTTCGGCATGATAGAAGGAGTGTGTTCGGCTTTAAAATTTGTGGTAGGTCTAGTGTAGAGTAGGGGTACTACATATCTTATTTCCTTCGATGGGGCCAACCCCTAATTAAGATCAAACATCACTTAGGTAAATTTGTTTGATCTAATAATTCTTTACTCATCATATTTTCACTTATGGAAAAAATTAAATCCATAAAAATGTTTCTTTATACAATGAGCCCTTAAATTAATTGAATCTTCACTAACTAACACAAAATTCTTTATTTTCAGATATTCCTGGGATTCCTGCTAAGCCATGATGTTTTATCATATGATCCTTCAAATAGAAACGTCTTATAAAACCTTTTCCACATACAGGGCACTTATGAGGTCTCTCTTCGGTATGGATCATCATATGATAATTTAAATGCAATGGTCTTAAAAATTCTTTATAACACACACTACAAACGTGAGGCTTAATTCCAGCATGAACTGCCTCATGTCTTTGCAAATCCACTTTCTTTATAAAAGCTTTATCACACTGAGCACACGTGAATGGCCTTTCACCTAAAATATACATTTTTCTTTATTATTGATGATGATTAATGAAGATGATGATGATTAACGATGATTAAATGCATACTTGAAATTTGGTTACTACAACCCTACAAAATTTGCATATAAATTACGAGAGAAACACAAAGGTTTTTACAAAATTGAACAAAGTTGAAGTATGAAACACAATTCAGTAAGCAAGCATTCGCATAGTTGTTTGAAGGTTGTACATTTGTGATGGTCTCGCAATACTCATTCTCACACCTACACTTCTAGGTCTGTAATCTGTATATTAAAAAAAAAAACAGATAAATATCTTTATAATTTTTCGTGATAATGGCCTGAGAACTTTTAATTGAAACATCCTGTATACGAAAAAAATACAGATATCAAAAACCTGAAGATATAGATAAATACAACACAATTTACTGTTTTAATAATAGTTGCTGTGCCATATTATAATAATTTGAACGCCATAGTACTGAACCACCATCAGTTCCGAGTTGACAAGGAAAATAAATAGAATATAATGCAAATTAGTTCATATTAATACTATACAGCAGTATTAGAGACTAACGGCCAATCCTTCCATCTCCTATTAAATTTATTCCTTAGTTTCCCTGAATACAATTATGTCAATAATTGTTTCCATGGAACTTATTTAACAAATAGATTTAATGGGAAGTATTCATCCTACATCATCCCTTCCTCGTGTGTACCCTCCCACGTCAAGGACTCTTGAGTCTGGAGTGTACGCATGGCAGAGTAGTACTAAAAATGGCATGTAACATCTTGCGGATTGTAAAACATTTCAAAACTGTAGGGTCTTAAGTCGGAGACCAAGTGATTCATTATTGCTTGCGAAGATTGTGTTATCAACACCTTGGTATGCCGTAGCCGCGTGTGACAAGTAAAGGTTCCTGATATCAACTGACTTACCGTCAGGGGCCGGAATTGCCAATGTACATACTTTCCGCATGCCCCATATACGCGATCTCCACCGCCATAATGCGGCATTACGAGTGCTATATTAT
This sequence comes from Rhamnusium bicolor, assembly GCA_029963845.1. Taxonomy (NCBI): domain Eukaryota; kingdom Metazoa; phylum Arthropoda; class Insecta; order Coleoptera; family Cerambycidae; genus Rhamnusium; species Rhamnusium bicolor. The sequence goes on from JANEYF010004910.1 coordinate 662,252, forward strand.
CATCTAAGGCATTCGTACGGGGTAGACCAGACATCAATGCTGTCTTACATTCCCGGAGATATTGAGTCCGTTGTTGAGAAATGCCTGATTTGCTGGACTACTCGTTCCCAATGGTTAGGCTAATCCAAGCCAACAAGCCTGACATAGTTCTCCTCGACCATCCACTCAGGATGATGTATGTTATAAAGTTTTCGGCATCTACTGAGAACAACATCACCTTGAAGGAGGAGGAAAACGGACTAAATATCGCGATCTCTGGTACGAGCTCCAAGTTTTGTACCCAGGCTACTTGGTCAAAATGGTCATCTTAATAATCGGTGTACTCGAAGGGATTTATCCCTTTAGGCTTTAGCCTACGTAACTTTCGGAATTGAGAACCATACCACCTGCTAAAAATCATCCAAGTGACTGGAAACAGAAATAATAATAATAATAATAGTAATATAAATAATAATAATGCCACAGACATCGTCAAGAGCCAGAAGAAGTGTGCCCGGCAATCAGTACGGAGGAAGTTCAACAAGCACTTGTTGGTACCAAGAACTTCGCTGCCCCGGGCCCAGACGGCATTAACAACTGGTGGTGGAAGAAATTTTCTTCCACTCACCGCCGTCTGGCGCGAGTTTTCAACTCATGGTTGAACGAGGGGCAGCAGATTCCGGACTGGTTCGTCGAGGGACGTACTATGCTTATCCCCAAAAAGGGGGATCTCTCCGACCCGAGGAATTATAGGCCGATCACTTGCCTCAACTCCTGCTACAAGATATTTACACGTATCTTGTATGCTAGGACACTGAGGTCTGTTGATCCGGTCTTCCAGCAGATACACGAACAGCGTGGTGCCAAGAAGGGCATGGCAGGTTGCAAGGACAGCCTGCTGATAGACCGCTGTATTGCACAGGATTCTGTGCAATACAAGCGGAATCTATCGATGGCCTGGATTGATTACCGCAAGGCATTTGATACAACATCGCACGAGCTATTGTTGTACTTGCTCGAATGTCTTGCGGTACCAGCACCACTAGTGAGATGCATAGAACAGCTGCTGCCGCTCTGGAAGACCCGCTTCACCATAACATCAGGTGCACAGCGGGTCACGACAGAGCAGGTGGCATTTAGGAGAGGAGTTTTCCAGGGTGACTCCCTGAGTCCTCTCCTCTTCTGCATCTCACTGCTGCCGTTGTCTGTTGGGCTCCGCCAAACCCGCGGATATCAATGTGGGCCACCCAGCGACCGGAGGCATAAGGTCACCCATCTATTTTATATGGATGACCTTAAACTTTATGCCTCCGGAGAGCGTGAATTACAAAACGCTCTTAGGGTGGTCGAAGAATATACGCGGGCAATTGGTATGGAGTTCGGGTTGGACAAATGTGCAGTCGTCCACCTCAAGAGAGGACGATGCGGGGAATTCCCTGAAGATGCGCAGCTCGCAGACGGAAGCATCCTAAGACATCTGGATGCCGGAGAGACCTATACATACCTTGGTGTGCAACAAAGGCACATCCAAGATGTAACACAAATAAAGGATTCTCTTCGCGGCAAGTACAGACATCGCCTCCGAAAGATTTGGTCTTCCGAACTTTCGGGGAAGAACAAGGTGTCTGCAACTAATATGCTTGCCGTTCCGATTCTGCTCTACTCCTTCGGAGTAGTAAAGTGGAGGGTAGATGAGCTGCGCCAATTAGACAGAGATACCCGCAAGATGATGAATATTCACAGAAGTATTCATCCTAGATCGTCCGTTCCTCGTGTGTACCTCTCACGTCAACGGGGGGGGCCGAGGACTCTTGAGCCTGGAGTGTACGCATGGTAGAGTAGTACTGAGTATGGCATGTAACATACTCAGGAGCTCAGATCCCCTCTTGCGGTTCGTAAAACATCACGAAACTGTAGGAGTGGGAGCAGGATTGTTCAAGGCAGCAAAAAGAGCCGCAGATGAACTCGGTCTCGCATTTGACATCAGGCGAGGAGGCCGGCGAGGTGCTGATGTTGAGTCAGTCACTGAACTTCAGCCAAATCGTCTGAAAGCCCGAATTAGAGCTGCCGAACAGAAAAATCTGTTTCGGCAGCACGTCGATAAACCCCAGCATGGTGTCTTCTATAAGAACATAGAAACACTGGGTTTATCGACCAGGCTGACCTTCGCCTTTTTAAGGTCAGCAGGGCTTAAGTCGGAGACCGAGGGATTCATTATGGCTTGCCAAGATGGTGTTATCAACACCTTGGTCTACCGTAGCCGCGTATGGCGTGTAGAGGTTCCTGATATCAACTGCAGGACCTGCCATCAGGCGCCGGAATCGCTCATGCATTTACTATCTGCATGCCCCATATATGCGATTTCGGCCTACATCCACCGGCATAACGCGGCATTACGAGTGCTATACTACCATCTAAGGCACTCGTACGGGGTAGACCAGACACCAGTGCTGCCTTACGTCCCCGGAGATATTGAGTCCGTGGTCGAGAACGAGAAATGCCGGATTTACTGGAACTACTCGTTCCCGACTGTCAGGCTAATCCAAGCCAACAAGCCTGACATAGTCCTCCTCGACCATCAACTTAAGGTGATGTATGTCATCGAGTTCTCGGCACCTGCGGAGAAAAACATCGCCTTGAAGGAGGAGGAAAAACGGACCAAATATCGCGATCTCCGGTACGAGCTCCAAGTGCTGTACCCAGGCTACTCGGTCAAAATGGTCGTCCTTATTATCGGTGTACTCGGAGGGATAAAGCCTACGCTGCTCTCGGACCTGAAGATCATACCGGCCTGCCAAAAATCAGCTGAGTGGCTGGCAGGCCAAATGCAGAAGGCGGTCATTCTTGGTTCTCTCCGTCTGCTTAGGGCACACGATTCCGGAGCCTACAGTCACTAACCCTGCGGGATGTGGGGAGTGGCTGAGGTTAATGTGCTGGCGCGACTCCCGTGAGGCGTCGGAGGCCACGGGAGGACTGTCCAGCGTCGGGCAACCGAAAAAAAAAAAAAAAAAAAAAGTAATAATAATAAAGAGCCACAGCGTGTTGTAGATAATCCGCCGACTGTAGAAGATGTCGAAACCTTCTGGAAGGGAATCTACGAAACGACGCGTCCATTCAATAGCGACACTCCAGCAATTGCACACTTCGAGGCTCTGTGTCACAGACATCGTGAAGAGCCAGATGAAGTGTGCCCGGCAATCAGTACGGAGGAAGTCCAGCAAGCACTTGTTGGCACCAAGAACTTCGCTGCCCCGGGCCCAGACGGCATTAACAACTGGTGGTGGAAGAAATTTTCTTCCACTCACCGCCGTCTGGCGCGAGTTTTCAACTCATGGTTGAACGAGGGGCAGCAGATTCCGGACTGGTTTGTCGAGGGACGTACTGTGCTTATCCCCAAAAAGGGGGATCTTTCCGACCCGAGGAATTATAGGCCGATTGCTTGCCTCAACTCCTGCTACAAGATATTTACACGTATCTTGTATGCAAGGACACTGAGGTCTGTTGATCCGATCTTCCAGCAGATACATGAACAGCGTGGTGCCAAGAAGGGCATGGCAGGTTGCAAGGATAGCCTGCTGATAGACCGCTGTATTACACAGGATTCTGTGCAATACAAGCGGAATCTATCGATGGCCTGGATTGACTACCGCAAGGCATTTGATACAACATCGCAGGAGCTATTGTTGTACTTGCTCGAATGTCTTGCGGTACCAGCACCACTAGTGAGATGCATAGAACAGCTGCTGCCACTCTGGAAGACTCGCTTCACCATAACATCAGGTGCACAGCGGGTCACGACAGAGCAGGTGGCATTTAGGAGGGGAGTTTTCCAGGGCGACTCCCTGAGTCCTCTCCTCTTCTGCATCTCACTGCTACCGTTGTCTGCTGGGCTCCGCCAAACCCGCGGGTATCAATGTGGACCACCCAGCGACCGGAGGCATAAGGTCACCCATCTGTTTTATATGGATGATCTTAAACTTTATGCCTCCGGAGAGCGCGAACTACAAAACGCTCTTATGGTGGTCGAAGAATATACGCGGGCAATTGGTATGGAGTTTGGGTTGGACAAATGTGCAGTCGTCCACCTCAAGAGAGGACGATGCGGGGAATTCTCTGAAGATGCGCAGCTCGCAGACGGAAGCATCCTAAGACATCTGGATGCCGGAGAGACCTATACATACCTGGGTGTGCAACAAAGGCACATCCAAGATGTAATACAAATAAAGGATTCTCTCCGCGGCAAGTACAGACACCGCCTCCGAAAGATTTGGTCTTCCGAACTTTCTGGGAAGAACAAGGTGTCTGCTACTAATATGCTTGCCGTTCCGATTCTGCTCTACTCCTTCGGAGTAGTAAAGTGGACGGTAGATGAGCTGCGCCAATTAGACAGAGATACCCGCAAGATGATGAATATTCACAGAAGTATTCATCCTAGATCGTCCGTTCCTCGTGTGTACCTCCCACGTCAACGGGGGGGCTGAGGACTCTTGGGCCTGGAGTGTACGCATGGCAGAGTAGTTCTGGTGTCTTCTATAAGAACATCGAAACACCGGGTTTATCGACCAGGCTGACCTTCGCCTTTCCAAGGTCAGCAGGGCTTAAGTCGGAGACCGAGGGATTCATTATGGCCTGCCAAGATGGTGTTATCAACACCTTGGTCTACCGTAGCCGCGTGTAGAGGTTCCTGATATCAACTGCAGGACCTGCCATCAGGCGCCGGAATCGCTCATGCATTTACTTTCTGCATGCCCCATATATGCGATTTCGGCCTACATCCACCGACATAACGCGGCCTTACGAGTGCTATACTACCATCTAAGGCACTCGTACGGGGTAGACCAGACACTAGTGCTGCCTTACGTCCCCGGAGATATAGAGTCCGTTGTCGAGAACGAGAAATGCCGGATTTACTGGAACTACTCGTTCCCGACTGTCAGGCTAATCCAAGCCAACAAGCCTGACATAGTCCTCCTCGACCATCAACTCAAGGTGATGTATGTCATCGAGTTCTCGGCACCTGCGGAGAAAAACATCACCTTGAAGGAGGAGGAGAAACGGACCAAATATCGCGATCTCCGGTACGAGCTCCAAGTGCTGTACCCAGGCTACTCGGTCAAAATGGTCGTCCTTATTATCGGTCTACTCGGAGGGATAAAGCCTACGCTGCTCTCGGAACTGAAGATCATACCGGCCTGCCAAAAACCAGCCGAGTGGCTGGCAGGTCAAATGCAGAAGGCGGTCATTCTGGGTTCTCTCCGTCTGCTTAGGGCACACGATTCTGGTATCTACAGTCACTAACCCTGCGGGATGTGGGGAGTGGCTGTAGTTGATGCGCCGGTGCGACTCCCGTGAGGCGACGGTGCGACTCCCATGAGGCGCCGGAGGCCACGGGAGGACTATCCGGCATCGGATATTCCGAAAAAAAAAATGAGTGAGGATGCAAAGGACCAGCAACCTCCGCGCGGTGCACCCTGGACAGATAGAGGCAATCTGCCTGACAAATGCCGGCCGAGGGTACCAGGGCTAACCACCCTGGTACCCTGATACTCTGGTTCCAGCGACACTCAGAGGAAGGGCTCCTCACGATCTCGACTCCAATCGAATGGGTCGGAGGAGCCCCACCGGAAGGTCTCAATGTTGACAACAATGGCAATGGACATGGACGCATTAAGTGCACGAGAGAACTAAGGGATGACTTGCTGACGTGCTACGAGAGCAGCAACCTGAGCGTATGGGATACATGGCGCGGTTGCATGATGCCTGGTATACCATGCACCCTGAACACCGCGCCTTCTCTCAGCAACATCTGAGAGATCAAGTATCCTTTTTGCTCAGGACAGGTTACGTACGGGCACTCCGTTAGCTGTAAAAACTATCAGCCGCAATTCCACCGCGGCAATTAGCAGCTAGTGGGTAACATCCTGTAGAGTTCACCGGTGTAGACTTAAGGACGAGGGTTAGCCTTAACACCAGGGCTAACCTAAAGCCACAAGACCTGGCTAGAATGGACGCGGTCATCGATGAAGAACTTCCAGAAGATGCAGACATCTGGCAAATCAACTGTGCCGTGTACAACGCCGCGAAGCAACTCGTCCCCCGTGAGAGATCAACCAATCACGTGGTCGAGAAAGCCAAGCGGCGTGTACAAAAACCAAGGGCAAGATACAGTTGGCCAGACAACCTGTTTTTCGATTTCAGAGTGTGGTGGAATACAAGACGAGGGGTAGAGTTTTTACTCCCAGAATTCGGCGCATTGCAGTGTCAAGACGTCAACACCATACTTTAAATCTGACAGTAGTCTAGATAGGATCCGAGCGTCATGGCTGTAAAGAAAACCTTGAAGAGGCGGGTGAGGAGTATGGGCAAAACAATTTGTTCCGAGAATCCTTCCCGTATTTTTCATGAGCCACAGTGTGTTGTAGATAATCCGCCAACTGTGGAAGATGACAAAACCTTCTGGAAAGGAATCTACGAAACGGCACGTCCATTCAATTGCGACACTCCAGCAATTGCACATTTGAGGCTCTGTGCCACAGACATCTTGAAGAGCCAGAAGAAGTGTGCCCGGCAATCTGTACGGAAGAAGTTCAACAAGCGCTTGCTGGTACTAAGAACTTTGCTGCTCCGAGCTCAGACGGCATTAACAACTGGTGGTGAAAGAAATTTCCTTCCACCCACCGACGTCTGGCGCGAGTTTTGAACTCATAGTTGAACGAGGGGCAGCAGATTCCGGACTGGTTCGTCGAAGGACGTACTGTGCTTATCCCCAAAAAGGAGGATGATCTTTCCGACCCGAAGAATTATAGGCCGATCACTTGCCTCAACTTCTGCTACAATATATTCACACGTATCTTGTATGCTAGGACACTGAGGTCTGTTGATCCGGTCTTCCAGCAGATAAACGAACAGCGTAGTGCCAAGAAGGGCATGGCAGGTTGTAAGGGCGGCCTGCTGATAGACCGCTGTATTACACAGGATTCTGTGCAATACAAGCGGAATCGATTGATGGAATGGACTGATTACCGCAAGGCATTTGATAGAACATCGCATGAGCTATTGTTGCACTTGCTCGAATGTCTTGTGGTAGTGAGATGCATAGAACAGCTGCTGCCGCTCTGGAAGACTAGCTTCACCATAACATCAGGTGTACAGCGGGTCACGACAGAGTAGGTGGCATTTAGGAGAGGGGTTTTCCAGGGTGACTCCCTGAGTTCTCTCTTCTGCATCTCACTGCTACCGTTGTCTGATGGACTCCGCCAAACCTGCGGATATCAATATGGACACATACCGACCGGAGGCATAAGGTTACCCATCTATTGGATGACCTTAAACTTTATGCCTCCGGATATCAATGTGGACTACGTAGCGACCGGAGGCATAGGGTCACCCATCTATTGGACGACCTTAAACTTTATGCCTCCGGAGAACGTGAACTACAAAACGCTCTTAGGGTCGTTGAGGAACACACGCGGCAATTGGTATGGAGTTCGGGTAGGACAAATGTGCAGTCGTCCATCTCAAGAGAGGACGATGCGGGGAATTCTCTGAAGATGCGCAGCTCGCAAACGTTCCTTCTGGCTACTATCCGACCGACATTATATATGTCTCTGTGGCGAATAGCGACTTGCGAAGCAAGTACCGGAAGCGGCAACCTCTAGCCCAGGTGGACTAGGAATTGACAAATGACATTGGCTATCGATCTATCATAATCGCCGGTCGCCGCTGTCGGTACTTGCTTCGCAAGTCGCTATCCGCCACAGAGACATCTATGATGTCGGTCGGATAGTAGCATTTAGACCATACGAGAAGTTTCATACCTCTCACCACTACTCAATTTACCTTAGTATATGACTAGCAGGTTGGCCACTATCATTTGTCTGTTCCATAACCTATGGCATACTGAGGAGAACAAATAAGTTCGAAACCGGTCTATGTCTGGTTAGGAATTGACAAATGATATTGGCTATCGATCTATCATGATTTGAAGGTGTAATCCAATGCAGGTCGGGGTATTTGCCCGCTGAGTAGTTGTTTCGTTCAAATCATATTTAATAACAGTAGTTTAGTCCACTTGGGCTAGAGGTCGCCGCTCTCGGTACTTGCTTCGCAATTCGCTATCCGCCACAGAGACATCTATGATGTCGGTCGGATTTACCCGCTGAGTAGTTGTTTCGTTCAAATCATATTTAATAGTATAGGTATATCAATAGATTATAAAAAACATTCATTACTTACTTTTCAGATATGAAAATTATATATTATGTGATGTGTAGAAGGTCAGACACGATAACCGTTATTTGGCGTAGTTGCAAGAAGGTACTGCGGTTTTCACGGCTACAGCTTGAAATCATCGGTGGTATGGAAAATGACTTAGGGACATTTTTATACAGAATTTTAATCTCTTTAATATCAATAATACTTTACTATAAAACTAAGGGAAAAGGAGATATTAACTTATTTTCAGCACCCTCTAAAACAAGACAGCGAAAGCAGATATCACAGGAGAAAGAAAACTTTGCATGTTTTAGACCTTCAAAATAAAGTGGTCGAACAATTTCTAGCATTGAGATTTATTTCCGAAATACTACCTTTTTTGTGCTCTGATGCCTAGACTAAAACTATATTTAGAGCATGGATTTATAAGCAAGAGGGATATAGCATTGCTGCCATTTTCTAGACATTGTTGTGAGGTAACGTACCTGCTGTCAATTCAGAAAAAGTGAAGTTATTTCTGTCAAAGCTTCTCCAACGCTATAAGCGTACACAATAACAGGGGGATTGCAGTTTTAATTTTAAAATAATTCTTTAATAGTCTATGAAATAAGTTTAATGACTTTAGCTGCAGTTTGTATGTTTTTATTTAATCATTTTCAGTAAGTCCTTACCAAGATAAAGTATCTACAAAATATTATTTAATATTTTATGTACCGTTACAAAAAACAATTTAATGTAAAAACAAAATGTACCTATTCACTTTTCAAAAAAAAAAAAAAAAAATATATATATATATATATATATATATATATATATATATATATATATATATATATATATATATATATATATATATATATATATATATATATGTATATGTGTAGATATATATATATATATATATATATATATATATATATATATATATATATATATATATATATATATATATATATATTAATATTGATAGTTTCTTTTTTTTTGTGGGGATTTCGGTCAGGTATAACTAATTTTTTTTTCTAACGTTTCGGTTTATTACACCATCATCAGAGAACTACAATTAGTATAATATTTTAAAAACATAGTTATGATTATTTTACATTAAAATTTACTTACACTATTAATTATTAGGACTGATATAGAAAATTTAAGCGAAACCTATTTTAACTTAATTAAATGATTGGGGTACATTACAACATGAAATCAATCTTTACATCTAACCGATACAAAATAATAATTCTTGAAATAAAATATCTTATTATATATTCACTATTTAAGCAAAACACCCACAATAAACCATATACATTCCAACGTTATCTCTGTAACATAAACAAAACTTTAAGAGCCCACAAACCATGTTAAAAATATCTCAGTTGCGTTAAAACAGACAACCAAACAACATGTAATAAAATTTTAAAACAAATTACTAAACACACACATATATATATATATATATATATATATATATATATATATATATATATATATATATATATATATATATATATATATATCAAACTTAATGTACGTCAAAATATCATGGACGTAATATACATCATATACATCCATGGCAAAAATAAAATACACACCTCTCCTGGAATTCTTCAACTGTAATGATTTCTCATTTGCAAAGCTATTCAGGTGCTAAATTTACTTGGTTAATACTAAAACTAACTGGATAATTCTTGGGGTGGTTGATTACAGCACTTACCAGTTTCCATGCAATTAACACATTTCTCACATGAACAACTCTTTCTTTATCTAATTCTAAATACTGTACAATTATATTTAAGAAAATGATTGAGAGGTAATGAAGCAATATTTGAATTTGAAATAATTTAAGCTGTGGTATTTTATTTTAATTAATTTATTACAATCAAACTACAGAAAATATTGATTTTTGAACAAGTCTTAATTTATTTCTGACCCTAGTCGTATTTATGTCCAACATTTTAGAACATTCATAATTAATTCTAATTTTGAAATAGAGCTTAAGTAATAACTTTACAAACTGTATGCATGATTTTTTTTTAATATCATTTATACAAAAAAAAAATATATATTGATTTTTGGACAAAAAAGTCTTGGTTAATTTAGTTCTCTAGTTGTACTTATGTCATGTCCAACATATTGAAACATCCAAAACTAATTCTAATTTTAAAATAGAGCTTAAGTATTAATTTTACAAATTGGATTGAATGATGTTCTAATATATTATTTACATAACAGAATTATTAATTTTTGAACAAAAAAGTCTCGGTTAATTTACAACTCACTCTAGTCATGCTTTTGTCCATGTTAAGAATATTCATAATTATTTCTAATTCTGAAATAGAGCTGAAGTATTAATTTTACAAATTGAATTGTACGGTTTTCTAAAACATCATTTACATAACAAAATTATGGATTTTTGAACAAAACAGATCGCATAATTTTCTAAAATATGTATCACTATCATATTTTCACCAAAATAATCAAATATCGAAGTGTGAATACTCTTATTCTTATAGCTCCACAAGGACTTTTCTTTTAATACCTTCAGAAGAGAGTTTAATGTTGTAACTCTTATCCTCAGCCTTCGAAGAGTTTCCTGTTTTCTCTTTTGCGACTGTAGTTTGACTCTCATTGTTTTAAAATGTCTTTTGACTTTTTTTGGTGATGAAAAATCATCACTGTTAAAATTGCAACCATCCTGCCTTTTCCTACAAATTATTAAACATATATGTGATACTACACATTATTTATTTATAGGTTTTTTTCACTGAACATATTGCATATGACTACTTTTAATCACAATTCTAATTATCAACTAGCATTTTGCTTACATTTTCTTACCCAAAGATTAAATTTTCCTTTGTATCTGGAATTAGGACCAACTATAGAACACTAAATTTGTCCTTCTTTAGCCATATTAATTAATATATCCTCCGTCTCTGAAGCACCAGGTGTTTTAGTATCATTTGGATTACCTCTTACTGAAGTGTGGAAAACAGTTAATAAAATGACTATTTTTAATTTACTCAATATTCACCATTCACATTATGAAAGCTTTCAAATCCAGGATTACTCTTTTCTTTATTTGCTGATGGGATTTAAACTACAGTGTATTTCCTACAACAAAACAATTTCAGGTTGTTATAAAAAAAGTTGTAAATTGATACTTAGAGCCGGTTGTATCCACATGGTTTAGCCTAAGTTCAACTAATCTTTAAAATCCAAGGTTATGATTGTTACAGCAATCGTAACGTTGTATTATAAACGAAGTTTAGTTAAAATTTGGCTGAACCACATGGATACAACTGGCCCTTACAGTTTCTATATATTATGGAAACTGTCATTTTCAGTGTTACTTAGGCTGGGTTTTTCAATGCCTAGTTAGCAAAATTATCCATCAGTTAGAGTGAAATGAGTGAATTCTATTGGCTGAGTAGCACTGACAGATAATTTGGCATTGAAAAACGAGTGCGGTAAAGTAGGTTATGACCATTATTAATGCAATAGAAATGGCCTTTTGCTACCTTTCGATGCGCTTGCGTATTATTTATAATTGTAAAATGTTAGAGGTTTTGTTGTGATTCTCTCTCTCTGCTGAACTGTTGAACTATGATGACCCTGTATTAATCCATGATCATCTGAATAAACAAATGTAAGAAATTAGTAGGTGTTATTAATTATCAATTCATTTACAAGTCATTACACTGGCGACGAGTATAAATCAGGAAAATATTGATAGAAATAGAGGTATTCATAACATTTTAATTCCATAAATGGGGATTGGTTGGTATATAAGGAGCAGCTAGAGCAATTTTTTGAAGTCAAAGAAATTACGGAAGAAAAGAAAAAACCGCTGCCAATGGGGTATTTGCATGATATTGGGATAAATACATATACCAAAAAATTGTGAAAAGCAAACAAACCCATATTTTTTATTTCGTAAAAATATCAGTATTTCATTAATTAATTAATTATAAAAGTAGAAGAGATGTAGTGGGAGAATACTGACGTACATAAATCTTTTAGTTTTGCGCCCACCTATCAATTTTAAGTACAACTAGAAATTATTATGCATATATAGATTTTATATAAGGATTGGTCATCGTTTTACAGAATTTTTCCAATAGAGACATCATTATTGTAAATAAAATAAGAAATGAGATAAACATATAATCATTAAACAAACCAGATAAATAAATACGAGTTCTTCCTCCTCTTCTTTTATTACCAATTGCCATAAAGATACAAGAAGAGAGTTGTGCTGTCAAAAATTGTTTTAGTGAGAGCATTGAACTTTATCTATGAATGTGTAGTGTTATGCTGTGTTTGATTCTATTGTTTTAACGTTGAACCTGAAATATTGACGGCCCTTTTAGCCAAAATACAACAGTGACTACACCAGATAAAATATTTTTAACTGTCCCCAAGGAACATAAACGAAGAAGTGATTGGTTTACATCTATAAGAAATAATATCGATATTAACGAGTGGTCTAGAGGGACTTATATATGTGAAGATCTGTTGGAAGTAGTGACATCTAGTAAGCAATTTTAAAATTACAAATAATATTTCTCATATGTTTTGTTGTTAGTTTATTTTTATTTGAAAAAAAATGAAAGTAGATAAAAATAAATAAGTTAATGATTAATTTTGTTAATTAAGTAAAAATAATTAAGTCAGATGTACAATTGGTGTTTGTTATTTGTCTGTAAAAGTTAATAAACTATTTTTAAATAAATAATTACTTAAAAACTCTGCAACAGGTTATGGGCCCAGAAAGTAATTAATAAAATAAATTTTATTAATTAAGTCAGAAAACTCAAGAAAAGTTAACCTTGAAATTATTGACACCAATTGTACTTATAAAATGGATACGAAATTGAACTTGGAGAGATTGATTGAATACGCTGACAGCAATGGAAAGACAAACTACGTTTCATGGAAATTCAAATTGGATTTATTATTAAAAATGAAAGATTTGTCAGAATATGTTTCTGGTGCTATTGTAAAACCAGAGGAATCTAGTGATAATTATGGAACATGGGTCAAGAAGGATATTGAAGCTCAAACAATTATTGGATTAAATGTTGATGAAAGGATTGCTCTGAAAATTTCAACTTGTAAGTCATCAAATGAAATGATCAATAGATTAGAAGGGTTATATGGAAAAAAAAGTCAGAAATCGACAGCAATGTTACAACAACAATTTTTTAGTTAAAAATATGATGAATTGAAGTCTGTTGCCGAAAATTGCTTGCTAATTGATGGATTAGCTCAAGATTTACGTTCAAACGGAGAAGTCAAAGACAGTTGGATAATGTCAAGAATATTAAATTCTCTGCCATCCAAATTTGATCATTTTCATGCAGCGTGGGAGTCAGTAGCCGAAGCAGACAAATCTCTACAGAATCTACGTGATCGTCTTCAACAGGATGGAATTAGGCTTCAGAGTTGTGAGTCAGATATTGTCGAAAATGCTTTCATTGGTAAATTTAATAAGTTCAAGAAAGAAAACAAACATCAAATTAAGTCACAAAAGAAAGTTGAGAATGCAAGTAATAGTCAGTCTAAATCTGGTAAAATAAAATGTTTTAAATGTGGAGGAAGTGGACACATGAAACGTGAATGTACAAACAAATCTTGTGCTGAGTACCTTGAATATTATAAAAAGACATATGGTTGTAATACATCTCATAAAAAAGGACATTTTGCAAATGAATGCCCGGATAAGAAACAAAGTAATACCAATGAAAAAGAAAAAATTAAATCTTTTATATCAGTTGCTTTGTCATCAATGTATTTTGAAGAATCATCAAACAATCGGGATATATGGATTCAAGACGGTGGTGCTATTCATCATCTGACTGGAAATTTGAAGTGGTTGACTAATGTACGCTCATTAGATGTTCCAATTTTCGTAGAAATAGGAGATTCAACAAAATTAGAAGGAATTGCATTTGGTGACGTAGAATTAAATGCATATGATAATGAAAAATGGTATCCTATTGTATTACGTGATGTATTGTATGTACCTACCTGATCTCACATTTAATTTATTTTCCGTCACAACTGTTCTTGACAAAGGATATACAAACAAGCTACGACAGAAAATTCACTAATAATGGAAGAGAACAAAATTGTTTTAATGGCTGAAAGAATTGGAGGATTATTTAAAATGATTTTTCATAAAAAAGAAAGAGTATAGTTTGTCAGTAGTTGGTTTGAAACTTTGGCATGAAAGATTAGCACATCAGCATATTCGTTATGTTAAAGATATTCTAAATAAAAATAATATAAAATATATTAATGATTGGGAAGATGTTTGTCAAGGATGTGTTTATGGAAAGCAACACAGAATATCACATCAAAGGAATGATAAAATTGCTGAAGCTGTTCTTGATAAAGTTCATGTTGATCTAGGAGAAATGAATGTTTTGTCTCTTGGTGGTGCAAAATATTTTTTATTATTTAAAGATGATTTCAGTCGATTTCAGACAATTTATTTTCTGAAAAAAAAGTCAGAGGCAATTGAAAAACTAGAAATATTTTTAAATCTAGTTGAAAATCAGTTTGGAAGGTCAAAGTTTTGATGTCAGATAATGGTACAGAAATCAAAAATATCAGAAGTAAGAATATTTTTGAAAAATTAGGAATATTTAATGAAAGATCAGCAACTTATACACCTCAACAAAATGGAAGAATTGAACGAGAAATGCGAACAATGGTGGAAGCAGCACGGTCAGAAATTTATGCAAAGGATCTTAATCCATCATTATGGGCTGAAGCTTTAAATTATTCAGTATTTACAATAAATCAAACTGGAACGAGTAATGTTGTTGATAAATCACCTGCTGATTTGTGGTTTGGTCGTCGAATGAATTTAAAATCAATGAGAAGTTTTGGATGTGAATGTTACATGTTGATTCCAGATCATCAACGTCAGAAACTTGATAAAAAGAGCAAGAAAGGTATTTTTGTTGGATATGATTTGGAAGAACATGGATACCGAATCTATATACAAAATGAAAGGCATGTTGAAGTCCCGTGTAATGTTATTTTTGATGAGAAAATTGATTCAGAAGATAGTCATATGGAAATCAATTGCCAAATGATTAATAATACTGAATTAAATTTAAAGATTGATAATGAAGAAAATTCAGAGTCTGATATAGAAGATGAAGAAGGTCAGGAGGAGTATTATAAAAGTTGTGAAAGCAATGATTCAGAACCAGAAGTTAATATGCCCAAATACAATCTACGAAATAGAATAAATTTAAATCCACCGATTAAATATAATGATTATGTAATGATTGGAGAAGTTGATGATATTCCAGTGAAAGATGCTTTAAATAATCCAAGATGGAGGAGGGCGATGCAAGAAGAAATTGATGCTCTAAAATCTATGGAAGTATGGGAATTAATAGATTTACTAGAAGGAAAGAAACCATTAACATGTAAATGGGTATTGCGTGAAAAAGTTGATGGACGATTAAAAGCAAGAATTGTGGCTAGAGGTTTTGATAAAAAAAAGGGATTGACTATACTGAAACGTTTGCTCCAGTAGCAAGACATGCAAGTATTCGGATTTTATTATGTCATGCAACAAATAAAAAATGGGAAATTTATATTTTTGATGTAAATACAGCTTTCCCAAATGGAAAATTGTCAAGAAATATTTATGATGCAGCCTGAAGGATTTGATGATAATTCTGGAAGAGTTTGTCGTTTAAAAAGGAGTCTTTATGGTCTAAAACAATCATCAAAAGAGTGGAATGTTATGTTTAGTGAAAATTTAAAAGAAATGGGATTTGAAGATATTGATGATGATCCATGTATTATTTATGATCTTCTAATAGGAGTTATTATCGGAATATTTGTAGATGATGGTATTATAATTGGAATAAATAAAGAAGTAATAAAACAAGTATTGGCAAAATTGAGTGAAAAATTCAAGATGAAATCAACGGACGCTAAAGATGGGAAACTATTCTATCTTGGAATGGAAATTCATTTAAAAGAAAACGGCATTCTGGTAACACAAGAAAAATATACTCACAAAATATTATCAAGATTTGGTTTTGAAGAATCTTACTCAGTAGCTACACCTATTGAACCTGGAATGTTGACAGACAAGAAAATAAATGATAAGCCGTTGAAAAATAAACCGTATCGTGAAGCCATTGGAAGTTTATTATATTTATCTACTATATCAAGACCAGATATTAGTTGCTGTAAATTATTTGAGTCGACAAGTTAGTAATCCACAATTTAGATACTGGAGAATGGTTGAAAGGATTTTTAAATATCTTCGAGGAACAGAAAATTATGGTATATTTTTTGATGGAAAATCACAATTAAAGGTATACACCGATTCAAATTATGGAGGCACGGAAGTAGATATGATTTCAACAAGTGGAGTTTTAATTGATTGTAGAGGACCAATAGTTTGGTTGGCACAAAAACAATCAATAACATCATTGTCATCAGCGGAAGCTGAGTATCGAGCGGCAGTGAGTGGTATTCAAGAAATTTGTTGGGTAAGAAGAATCATGAAGGAATTAAAAATAAATGTTTCAAGTGAACCTACGGATATGTATATAGATAATCAAGCAGCTAAACAGATGTTGGAAAATATTGAAGAAGGAAAAGTTACAAGAGGCAAGAAACGTGGAAATTAGAAGAAAATTTATTAATCAACACGTTGGCAAGACAGTAAATTTAGTTAGTATTAATACTAAAGAACAAATTGCTGATATTTTAACTAAAGGTTTATCTAGAGATTTTTGAAAATTTACGTTTAAAATTGCTTAAGGATTGTTGGAAGTGGTGACATCTAGTAAGCAATTTTAAAATTACAAATAATATTTCTCATATATGTTTTGTTGTTAGTTTGTTTATTTTTATTTGAAAAAAAATGAAAGTAGATAAAAATAAATAACATGTTAAAGATTAATTTTATTAATTAAGTCAGATGTACAATTGGTGTTTGTTATTTGTCTGTAAAATAATAATTACTTAAAAACTCTGCAACAAGATCATTTTGATATAAGTATGTGTAGGAATTACTGTGTATAGGTATATTTTATATGGTTTGTCAATATATAAGTGATGATGTTGATGTGATATGCAATGCACCATTCAAATGTTTGACCATTCTTAATACCTAAAATGAAAACGGTTCAACAAATTTTTGAATGGAATATTTAATAAGAAAAGTTTTTTTAAACACGGTCCAGCTTTTTTGTTCTATGGATGATCATAAAAATGGTTAATAATTTTGGTTTTCATTTTTATTGCCGGTAAATGTAAATGTATGTATTTCATTTTGGCTGGAAAATGATTCTTAAAATTGATTGCAGTTTAAACTGATGAGTACCAAAATATATTTAAAAAAACATGTTGTTCCTTATAAATTCATAATAATTGATACAAAAATGTCACAGTTGACCTCTTCGGCAAAGAGGAGAAAAGCAGAATTTAAAAAGAGCGTTCAACTAGACACTTCTCATATCCCAGTTGAATATCAACCTAGTACCTCAAAACATTCCCCATTTTCTTCGGCTGTTAAGTGGAAATTGGTATTTGAAGAACCTTATAGATCACCTAAAAAACAAGCATCCAGTTCAAATATAATTCAAGTGATAGTAAATCTGAATATGTAAAGGAAACCGAGTTGGAGGTAATAATATAGTCACCATCTGGAAAGTTCACAGTAGATTCTGTTCGAGAAATACAAAAAGTTCATTACGAAGTACAAGTAGACATTTCTGGAAACAGAAAAAGTAAACACTGCATCCTTTTATATAAGTATTTAAAAAATAACAAATATAATTATTTGTTATAGGTTGATAGTGAAGTACAAGCCACTTGGATAATGAAGGATGCAAGTGTTCAGGTTGATTGGAGAGGCTTAAATACTCAACAAACCGATCTCACACACCAAATTATGAGGTCCATTTCATCAGATTCTCAATCCTCACTCTCTACTGTCTAACAAGAAAGTCAGGCTCATCATTTGTACAAACATCTACATCTGAAATAAGTGAGGCTGAACTAATAGAAGAAAGAAAAGCTACAGTTTTAGCCAATATCGAAAAATTCTCTCGTTTTTTTTTTTTGGGTTTATCTAAACCAATGTATTATATAGTAAACCAACTTAGTGAAGAAATTAAATGCCCCTTTGCACATATTTTAATAACTCTGCAAAGAATCAGATTAGCTGATACTTTTTTTTAGATTAAAGGATTTTAATTTTTCCACAGGCCATATTAGTAAAATTTATAAATGTACCCTACCAAAAATTGCTTTTTTATTAAAGCAATTAATTGTATGACCAAGTAAAGAAAAAATAGTGAGAAACCTGCCCATTCAATTTCGAGATAAATATAAAAATGTGCAGACTATAATAGGCTGTTATGAGGTGGAAATTGAGAAACCCAGTAATGCAAATTTACAGTTGATGAGTTGGATACCGCTTATCTAAAAGGAACCAAGTGACATTTGCATATTTTAGAGAAACTCTGTTTTAATATTGCAAGGTTGTACTGCAAATATAATTATGAAAATTTTGCCTCCCCTTATTTTCATCATAAATAAACACGTCAGAATTGTTGGCAGATAAAACATGAACACAGTAAGTAAAAATAAATTATAATATGCAAAAATACACATAATACTCCACTTACTGAAGAAGCAGTCTTGAAATATTTTCTGGTAAATTTCTACCAATTTTAGGGTTCTTGTACAATTATTAAAAAAAAAAAAATCTATTTACACACAAACGTAGTTAATAGATATTCAAGTCCTTTGGTACGATTAACTCATTTTTGCCATTTTGGCGCTTGGTTCCTTTTAGACAAGCGTTATCCAGTTGGTCCTCATATAAAAATTGCAACACTATGAAATATTTAATATCGGTAACCCCTGGTGGCTTAATTAATTTTATTTCTGAGGATTATGGTGAAAGAACTTCTGACATTGCAATTATAAAAGTCTGCAAATATATAGAAGTACTTCCGCAACATTCTATTGTTATGACTGACAGAGGCTTTAAAGAACTAGCTCCTTTACTGGCTACAAAAAACTGCAAGTTAATTAGGCCTCCTAGTGTTTCTGCCCAAGAAAAGTTATCTAGAGAATCTGTGAGAGAAAGTATAAAGATAGCCAGTTGTAGAGTGCACATAGAAAGAATTATTCGGAGGGTTAGAGTATTTAATTATGGTGAACAGCATTCTTGTATAAATATGAAAAACATATATATGCAGGACTATATAATGTAAATAGTATGTGGATTAGTAAATTTGCAAAAATTACTTTTAAAGCGTTAACACCATTTATAACTGACAAGTAAGTTTACGGAAAAATAAGTATTTTTAAGAACAGCCAAAAAGCCATTTTACTATTATGAAGTTGACTTTAAATGCTGGTTACATGTATATATAGGTTTAGGTTGTAAGCATACAGTATCTATGTTAGTGTATGTAAATTGTTCAATCAAAAATTTATTTAATATATTTGATTAGTTTTTATTTTCTTTAAGTAAATATTGTTTATATTTATTTATTCATTTTATTAATTTTTTTAACTTTATCATGTAGTTAAGAAATGCAATTTTTCAAGGGTTTTTATATACAGGGTGTCCCGAAAATAGGTACAAACTTTTGGCAAGCAGATTCTTTGATAAATATTAAGGTGTTTCATATATTTTTTTTAAAATTAGCCCCCCCAAGGCGAATTACGGTTATATTATTTTATAGTGATAGGAATAATCGAGATATTTCATTAATCGATTATTATTAATCAAGATATTTCAACAAGCAGCTAATATTATTAATTTTGGCAATTTTAGTTTCCTAAGTTATTTGTTATTTTTGTATCATGCTGGATGCATTTATTAATCATAATTATTGCGTGCTAATTTCTGAAGTGTTATGTTTTCTTTACTTTACAAACAGGTACCAACAACTATTTATTTAACAGTTTAAAACTTAAAATATTATTACATTATTTTACACAATAAATTACAAGTACAGACTGCTGAATTATGTAAAATTATTATGTATAAAACATTGTAAGGAAAATGTTACAGAAAAATAGCATTTAAAAATTATTTACTGTTACGTATAACTGCACCTTAAATAAAACATCATATTATTTAATAAAGAATTTATTGAAATTGAACATTCCAATTCTTATCATACATTAACTGAGGAAATATACATTTTTTCCAAAAGATTTTCGAACTTCTCAATAATTCATTTATGTAAGTTTCATCATATTCCACATCTATTATTTCAACACTGTTGTTTTCTTCAAAATTAGGAGATGCAACACAAAATAAACGCTTTTTTTTATTAGAAATATGCATTTGAAGCATAATTTGTGCTTTATATTTTCTTGCTATTTCATTGTTTTTTATAAAAATTTTTACCGTTGCCTCTTTTGATGGGCATTTAACTTCTTCGCATACATTTTCAGTCAAGCCATCTGGTGTAGCTCCAAAAATTGGATTCTGTGAACTTAAATGAATTCCAGCTGACGATATCTTTACGTTCCTTTTTTTAACAACAACCGTCAGAACTCTTTTTTTCTAATTTTTTCCCTCTCACAGTGGCTGCTGTCTCGAACGGTGATGATGCCCCTAAAATAATTTGACATAATGACCCACTCTCTGTTTGGCATCTACTTGTTTCATACAAGATTGGGGCCGTTATTTTGCCATATCTCATCTCGTGCCAAAGACTAGAAGATGACTGTTCTTTGGTTTTGTTAAAAATTGAATTCCACACCACTTAATTTTTTAGTACAAAATTCAATGAATTTCTCTGGTCCTGTCTCACTTGTTTCCTTAAAATCTAATATGATGAAATATTGAGCCAGTTTCTGTTAAAGTTCTCATTTCATCTTTTTTATAATATTTGAGAAGTTGAATATTAGAATTTACTGGTCCCTTTTCTATAACTTTCGTTAAAGGATTATTTGACAAATTAGTTGAAAGAACGATGTTGCCCGGAAAATCAAAACAATTGAGAAACTCTTTTTTTATGTTTCCTAATTTGGATTTTTTCCAGTAACAGTTTACATCAGTAGGGGATGGTTCCTCTGACCTTCTGTGTACCCAATATAAAAATGATGTTGCATGTTTGCACAAAGATTATTTATAATTATGAATTTTATATTGACCGAAAAACTTTATTCAAGTAGGTATCTATTTTGCAAAAATAAATACCTATAAAATTAAGAAAATAATTAAAATACATACCTTCTGCTGCTGCGCAATCTTCACATTTGCACGATTCTACTCGTTCCTCCAGCTCATTTATTAGTACTCGACACAAATAGGCCTTTTTCGTTATTCGGTGTTCTGGAGTTATTGTACATTTTAACTAGCACAATCCATCCAACCGTTTTAATTAAACATAGCCAACAGCATTATCCCCATAATTTTCTCTGGTTGTTCTAGGAAAAATTATATTACAACTAGAAGCATGTATCTGAAGCATAATTTGTACTTTGTTTCCTTGAAATTTCATTATTTTCAATAAAATTTTATGAAATCAAAGTTAATATAAGAAAAAACTAACTAAATAACTCAATAGAAGTTGTCTAATTTTTGTGGTGTTTATTATTATTTATTTATTAAATATATCACTTTACCTGTTAACCTTCACACCCCTTATTTCAGGGGCTATAAAGTCCATGTTATGGATGTAGAACTCATGAAGCATATTCATGGAACTGAAGGCAAATTGTTTAAATATGCTTTTTCATAGCCACTCTCCATTTTAACTTTATTGTCACAAAAACTAACGCTAAACCCTACAATACGCGTATAATACTATAACCTCAAAATAAAAATATGACAGTCACAGAATAGATGATGTTTTCACTAGGGTAATGCTAGAATAAGAAGAAGACACAACTTTCAAAGCAATACTTATACAGATTTCTACAAGTTCTAAAGTTCAACACATATGCTCAAAATTTACCTGTCATCAGATTTAAAATTTAAATTTTACATATAAATTTGTCCGGGACAAATAAGATTATGAAATGTAGTAAAATCCCATTCATTTTTAATGTAGAATATAACGATCTCATTGAAAATATACTGTTTTTTTAGATGCAAACACCCCATTACTTGGGGATCAGAACTTCCTCACCATAGTAAAAGTCGACGTGTGGTGGAGTTTATAATAAAAGTAATTTTCAAAAGTCACATTTTGACGTTTCAAAAAGTCACATTGGTGGAACGTCACTAATATTTTTTTTAGACCGATCTTGCTCATCAACGAACTTAATCTCTTGACCTCTAGAATGTGTGTACCAAAAACTGTAGCTGCTATCGCGAACACAGACACACAGACAGAAAATTTTTTCTGTCTGAAATTTTGTGTATCGTCATAATTCGTCGAGATTCGTGTAAAAGCAGAAAATTTATTGAGCCTTATTGGAAATGAAACTTATAAGTTACTCCGGAATCTGTGTTCCAAAGCTGCCCATGGAATATAAGTATGTTGAGTTGTGTGCTAAGTTGGAGCAACATTTTGACCCGGTAACCACGATTTACCGAGAAAGAGATGAGTTTTATGGAACGAGCCAGAGTCCAGGAGAGTCCATAGCAGATTTTTATGCAAAAATTAGAAGTCTAGCAGCAAACTGTGCTTTTGGTCAGAATTTGCCTAGCATTTTAGTTGCCAAATTTGTCTGGCTCGTCAAGGGGCCTATTAAAGACAGAGTTATGGAGGAGCCAGTAGAAACATCTATCGAAAGGCTGTTAGTAATAAGCATGTCCCGAGAAGCTACACTGAAGGTTGATAGGACCAATGTGAATTATTGGGTGAAAACCGAAGGTGTTTCAAAGAATTTCGGTCAGACACGATCAGGTTATAGTAAAAGTCTAATACCAAATGTTGGGAGGACATCAATTCCACCCTAGCAGTTGAAGTGACATTAGAAATGATGGACGGGGCAAAAGAAGAAGCACTCCAAAACTAAGCTGTAGACATTGTGGGAAGTACCATTTCAATAAATGTTTTTATATTAATTGTAGATGTAGGTTGCAATAAAGTAGGTCATCTAGATAAAATCTGCCCTAACAAGGTTAGAAATAATAATATCATAGATTCTGATAGGCCATATTTCTGTGGACAATATCGAAATGCCTAATTTCGATAATATTTTTAATATTTATGACAGTACAGCATCTGAGCCAATATGTACTGAGGTTATGATTGACAATAAAAATTATTCTTTTCAGTTGGGATAAAAACAGTTACCTAGATCTTTCAATGGACAATGGATAATACTTTCAGTTTTTCTTCATGACATAATAATTACTAGTAAAGATGATAGGGAACAAAAAACTTAGAGTTAGTTATTGCAAAATTGAGTATGGTTTACGAATTAAAATAGAAAAATGTAAATTTTTTCGAGATGAGGTCATGTACCTGGGTCATGTTATTTCCAAAAACGAGTTAAAGAAAAGCAATGAAAAATGTGCAGTTATTATAAATTGTCCTCCTCCTAACTCTATTTCGCAAGTAACGTCTTTTGTAGGGATGGTGAATTATTATGGTCAATTTATTTCTAATCTAGCAACGATAATGATCTCCTTAAAAAAAAGAACGATAGGTTTATATGGTCAAAAAAATGTCAAGCATCTTTTGAACAAATCAAAAAGGAGATAGCATCTGATACAGTTTTAGTACATTATAACCCATTTTTACCAGTAATTTTAACTTGTGATGCCAGTAGCTATAGCATATCTGCATTAATCGCACATCGTTTTCTGGATGGCCAAGAAAAACCGATAGCTTTCGTTTCCCAAATACTAAGCTCGGCGCAGATGAAGTACTCGAGTTTGGATCGAGAGGCAACGGCACTAATCTTCGGTGTTAAGAAATTTTCACATTTTTTGCAGGGTAGATTCTTTACTATAAAAACAGATTGTAAACCGCTGTGCTTTATTTTTGGAGAAAAAAATGCTATTTCATAAATGGCTGCAGTTAGACTGCAGTGCTGGGCAATATACCTTTCAGGGTTTGATTATGAAATTGAGCACTTAAAAGGATCTAGTAACGTGGTAGCGGATGCTCTCAGTAGACTTCTTATTAATGAAAATATCAATTCGGATTTTGTGGAAAGTACATATCTGAACTTTTTAATCAATGATGGAGTTCTCATTAGTAGCAAACAACTTAGTATAGAGACTTGTAGAGATTTAGTTGTATCTAAAGTGTTGCATTACATCGTGACAAGTTGGCCAACCCAAAATGAGATTCTAGAGCATGTAAAACCTTTCTACCAAAGAAAGGATCAATTAGCAATTGAGCAGGGCATAATAATGTGGAGATACCAGGCAATTATCCCTAAATATTTACAAAAAGGCTTGCTTGACCAGCTACATAGCAGTCATGCAGGCATTTCTAAAATGAAAGCCATAGCTCGTTCTTATTTCTGGTGGCCCTCATTGGACAGCAATAGAAACAATAGAAAATATATTTCAAAATATTGTTCTTCTTATCTAAAAATGCGCGAGCCTCCTCCTAAATATTTTGTAATACCATGGAAAATACCCTTAAATGTTTGGAAAAGGATCCACATAGATTTTTTAGGACCACTTTGTGGCAAACATTATTTAAACATCACTGATGCGCTCTCAAAATTTGTTGCAGTTTTTGTCATGAAAAATATCACTGCTAGTGAAACAACAGCGAAGTTATGTAAGACATTTGCTCGTTACGAGTTGTCCAGAGTACTGGTGTCAGATAATGCTCCACAGTTAGTCTCAACTGAATTTAAAAACTTTCTCTCTAAAAGTAATGTTAATCACAAAACTATAGCACAACATAACCCAGTTTCAAATGGGGCTGCAGAGAATGCAGTTAAATCCTTTAAATCTGGCATAAAAAAGCTCTACTTGATCCCAAAAATAGCTCAACAGATATACAAACTATAATTGATCTCTTTTATTATAGAAATTCTCCTGATAGTACTACAAAGGAGACTCTTCAAAAATTTTTTTTAACAGGAAACTTATAATACTTTTTGATTCTTTAATACCTTCTGTAAATGAAAATATTGTTAAGGCTCAAGAGAAACAAACAAACAAAACAAACACACGCACGCACACGCACCACGCGCACACGTACCACGCACGATTCACGAACGCACGATTCACGCACGCACGTACCACGCACGCACCACACACGCACGCACCACACACACGCACTCACCGCGCACGCACACACACGCGCACCCACCACACGCACGCACGCACCACACACACGCGCACGCACGCACCACATATGCGCACGCACCACACACACGCACGCACCACCACGCACGCACGCACACACATACGATTTTGTAAAATCCACTTTTCGTGTTTCTTATATCTCGAACCGTAAATTCTGGTCTTATCTGAATTTTTGATTTTGGACCTATTGCGATAACTTACCCATTTTCATGGGTTGGTGGTCAGGTTAAAAGACAAGACATTTCAAAAGGGTCATGGTATATGAAGACCAAGAACATACAGATTTTTTTTATATATTTTTGACAGGAATACTTTACTTTTACAGATAATATGGACTGATTTTTAAATAGTAGCTATACTTTAATAAACCTTGTTTGGAACAGCATTTAGCTTATATGTTCGTCCATGATTAGAACACTTAAGTAACGAGACATTATGACAGTTCCAGTTCCACAATTTTATATAACAAATTTTATTTTTTACTTTGATTTGATGGAAACCATAGAATTTATCTTACCTAAGCTGCTGAGACGAATGCGTAGTTGGAAAAAATGTTATGAAACGGCACCCTTCTTTAAATATTTTCGCCCACTCGGTTTAATTGTAAATCATTTTCATTGAAATGTGTCGAGCAAATATCAGCACGTTTGGGAAGACATTTACCCTCATCAAATCATATTATGTTCAACCAGTCTTTCTCAAATTTCCATCAACAGGAAATCTGAAAAAACAAAAATTTGTTCTTATGAGATAAAAATTCTCTAATTATCTCATTTCAATTCTGAGATACATAAAACTTCGATTTCTCATTAAATTTGATTTTCATCATAGTGCACTTATATTTTTCTGTCTAAACATAATAGTTAACTACCTAAGCGCACGCCTATGCCACTGCAAAATAATAGTTTCTTATTTACCTGTGAAAATATACGTTTGGGCTATTATAATCCAATCTTTTATATACCTGGCACTGTCTCACCATATTTGCAACTCACAAATGCACATGTCAAATATAATTGATTAATAAAGAACAATAATCACAATTTTCACAAAAAACAAATTGACAATGTCAACAAAGTTCCTCCAACTTGCCTCCAACTATATGCGACGTTGTCACGATTCTAAAAATTCAGAAAATCAATCTGGAACACAAATTACAGGAAGTAAAAAAATATTTATTCGAATTTCGAAAGTTATAAAAAAAACGTGTATTAAATTTGATAAAAATATTGTGTAAATATTCTTTATATACATACTTTCTATTACTATACAAATATTGCATAAATTGCAGCACACCGCAGTGAGTTGTCGTTATTATATTTGTGTGTATTGACAACGTTGTTTGTTTATTGATGAATCAGTTAGAATGTGATTTTTAAGTGGACAACATAACAAACGATATTATACTATATCCCTCTTGCTTATAAATCCATGAATTAGAGTATTATACATTATAGACAACAGTGAACAAGCAAAATACATGTAACTAAATTTTTGCTAATAAACCTTGTAAATATAAATTAATATGTAAACAGATTAATCAAGATTTTAGAATTTTGTTGCCATCTGTTACTTGTTTCAAGGTAAAATTACATTTCATTACAGAATTAGATTATATTAAAGTTACAGTGCATTATACAATCATGGCCTTATGAAATGTAATTTCACCTTAAAACTAGTTGGATGGATGCTCTGTTGTTTAGTTATTAATTTATAACAAGATTTAGGAACAAAATCAGTTGTGTATGTTGGGTTGCTTGCTGTCTTCAAGAAAATAAATCTAAAGAAATTTAATAGCGGGAAACTCATAATAAGCAATGGAAAAATGAAATTCTTGTAAATACTATACAAAATTTGCCAACTACTTTAATGATCCGGTATATAGTAGGACCGATATTCTGAAGTACCCAAAATAATAAAAAACTTAAAAAATAATTTGGAAGGAGGATTATTAAGTATTACCCTTCAGCTCTAAATACTAGAGCCAGGAATTTTCAAATGTTAGTATTCAAATACTCGTTCAAATTTGTATGCAAATATTTGAATTATTCAATATGCAATTATTTTAACTTTTTCGACTATTTGGCTATTCAAATATTCGAATATCTGAATAATCAACTACATATTTAGCTATTTGAATATTCGAGTATGTATTTAACTATTCGAATATTCGACTATTCGAGAGTTAATTCGATTGTCCACTCAAGTAAATAATGTTGAGTTTTTATCAAATTAATAAAAAAAGAATGGAATTACTCAGAAAATTTAATAAAATTAAAATCACGCAACACGCTTAATATTTTCATTTATAATAAATGTACATAGTAGGTACATTTAAAGAGCTACACAATAATAAAAATCAAGATTATAACAATGAAAAATGTACATGAAATAAAAATAAACCGCTTAAAACTTGTTAAACGTGTATAGGGCAAAGCCAAAAATTATAAATATACGGCAAAACAAAAAACTATAAATTGCGCATCGAATACAAAACAAATTACAAATTGAGTTGAACAAGCATAGACCTGCAGAATCTGCGCTGCCTCTCTCCTCTCTCTATGCTTGCAGTGTAGATCAGAAATAGAACAAATAGATAAGGGAATTTACCTAAAACTATTATATGGAAATATTTAAATACTTGATTATTCGAATATTTCAAATCCGAATATTTAAACAACCGAGTAAATCTGCCGTGAAGTATTCGAATTTAGAATATTCGAATATTTCAATTATTCGAATAAGATTCTTAGCCCTAGTAAATACTACCTATTTTCTGAAACAAAGTTTTAAATTTATTCTGGAGTTTAATTAAATGTCTACACGCGCCTAATTGTAAGTTATTTTTACGCAACAATGCCGCTTTGGAAATTGAAATATAGGTACCTAGTAGTCTTTGGGCAATATCTAACTAGTAGATGCTAATATTATATTTTCGAAACTTTTCATTTTGCTTTGACATAATACCCATTTAATGAATAATTGTTCTAAATAAAATACACATGGATATGTACAATTTTATTTAAAAAAGTCTTTTTACCTGTATGTATTTTTCGGTGATTATCAAGATGACACTGAATTGCAAAAGCTTTTTCACAAAGATCACATCTATACCTCTTTTCTTTTGTATGAGTTCTTACGTGGTAGGTCAAACCAGTAGGATGAGTAAAAGACTTGCCACAAATAGTACAAAGATATGGTTTAATGCCACTATGTATTCGAGAATGAAGATTGAGGTTGTTTGAAGAGGGAAATTTTTTCTTACACACATTACACTCGTACTTTTTTTCACCGGTATGAACTCTTGTGTGTCTGTTTAAACATCCCTTAGAATTAAAGCCTTTTCCACAAATCGTACATAAAAACTGCCCTTTGTGTGTATGTCGTTTTTCATGTACTGTCAGAATATACTTAGACTTAAATGATTTGCTACAAATATTACAAATATGTGTATTTATTTCTTCTAAATATATATCTCCAGAATTTTCGTTGTATTCTTTATGTATTTCTCTCTTATGTCTATTTAAGCATGCTTTAGAATTAAACTTTTTCTCACATATGTGACACAAAAATTGTCTTTTTTGTTGGTGATGTTCTTCATGAAGAGTTAATATATTTCTAGTCTTAAATGATTTCTTACAAATTTTACAAACAAAAACATTTATCTGGTCTCCATTTTTATCATCAAATATTATTTTCTTTCGAGTTCGTTTATTTTTTTGTCGTATTGTGGTATTTTTTTTAGTTGTTGCTTCATCTTCATTATTTAAAATAGATACATCTTTTATATCAAGAGATTTCTGTTTAATAACATTATGCGAACCACATTTTTCTGAATCATCTATAGTTTCCAAATATTGTTTTAACAATAAAGTAGAATTTTCACATTGTAATTTAAATTTATATACATCTGTTAATTTGTTTACACAACTTAAACATATTAAATTAGGTAAGGTTTCATCCATCTGAAAAATAAACAATGTTTTTAAAAATATAAATATACACACATTAAAAAAAATTTATAAATACGAGTATATTTAAAACGTTATTTTTTAATTAAATTCCACAAATTGCCACATTTTCACATATAATGTTAAAAAAAATATGCAACAGTGTCATGTTTTCGGTTGGCAATAAAATATTTTCTATATTTGAATTTCGGATAAAATTTGCAGATGATATTATCCTAAACTGATAGTTTTTCCACCATAACGGGTATGAGATAGATCAATTGAGATTGACTCAGTCGAATTTTAAAAAAATTATGAATATCTGTTTTTATCTGGTATTTTTGTAGTTTTATTTAGCAGTAGGGTGTGAGAATTCTGTGACCCCACCACCACCCTTAATCCCCCATAAGCCCCGCTCACTCCCCACTCCACAATCGATGGGTGGGAGATATCCGGGAGTAGTGGGAGATGACAGAACTCTATGGTAGTAAGAGGGGGGGAGGACCGCCCACTCCTCACCTAATGTGATTTATCAATGGGTGGGAGATATCCCCAGATGTCATAGAACTTTCATTGATAGGTCATTCAAAATAGAGGATTGATGCAGTACACCTGAGTGCTATTTATACAGTAGATCCAAGTTAAGTAATTTCAATATGAAAAGATATCTAAAACATGCTCACCCCCCACCACTATTAACTAATACCACTTTTTAAACTTCTCAACTCCTGGTACACTTACAATATGCTAAATAAGCGTAAATGAATGGGTAAATCACTGCTGTAATTTGATATACTACATTACTCAGTAATCACACACGTGCAAATATGCTACATAAGCATGATGTCAATTACTGATGTATTTTGATATACTTTTAAATTGCTTATCATATTCATTCTGAGAAATTTATAAATTGAACAATATTTTATAACTTGAAAAATAAGCGTAATGGAAAAGCTGACATAATTTGAGGTATTTTTATATAACTACTAATCATGTACGTGCTTTATGAAAACATGCAAATATTGTATTACCTAGTATTTTATTTCAATAAATTATGATGCAAATTTTATGCGGTGATTAAAACTATCATATAACAAATATTATATTACAAGAGCTTGACTTTTCTTGGTATCCTATTTTAATAAATGATTATGATGCAAATTTTATGCCGTGATTAAAATTATCATATTACAGGCATTATATTACAAGAGATTAAATTCTATATTTCTTGGTATTCTATTTTCATAAATGATGACTTGATGACTCTAATATTACTCGTAGATACGTGCCTATCGGAGTGGTGGGGGTAATAGAGCAGGATAGGATATAGTTTTAAAAGCAGTTTTCAGGCATTCATCGCAGACTAATCTTAACGATAATTATTACTTCGTATAATATAATGCTCATTATTACTGACAATGCAGTGTGAAAAATCTTTTTCTTATAAAAGTAATTTAACACGTCATCTCCGAGAATGTTGTGCCAATAGATGTAAAATTACATGTAATTTATTTTTATGTAATATTACACGATATTGTTACATGTAACATTGTAGTATTAAGTTTTATATTACACTATTCCAAAATGTATTCATTTATCTGCATCATATATTATAACAAATCTCACGTCAATAAATACGAGAATATCTACTTAATAAAATTTAAAAAATTCTTATAATATATATTTATGACATAGATAAAACAAAATAAACTTCTGAAAGAAACACAACACAACGATACTAAATAATCTATTAAATAAACTATAAATGAAAATGGTTAGCTAACTAAGCATTATCTAAGACAATGCTTAGTTAGCTTAGTTAGAATCAGAAAATAATTTATCTTCTGATTCTTCTGAACCTGAACTGTCAACTAAATAGTCTGTGTCTACGTCTTCTTCGTCTGATGATTCACAACTTTCAAATGAAGAGTCGTCAGCATCAAAACCAGAAAAGCTGTCATTGTTTGGTTCCATAAAAGCACCATCTCTTATTTTCTGCAATCCTGACGTTCCTGCTACATTTGGTGCTGGCTGGAGATCTTCAGAGTCTGATATTTCCAGCAAATCCATTTCGTGTTCTTCTTTTTGAGAATTTTCAGAACAATTGGTTGAATGTTCTGTACTTTTCAGTTGAGTTCTTTTCTCGATATTTTAACTTCTGCCTGTTCTGAGTAATGGTAAGTTTTTTTACTTTATCGTCTTTTAGTCGATTTCTATTCTTATTGTGTATATTGCCTTGTACACTAAAACTTCTTTCGACTGAGGCAGAAGTAGCCGGAACTTCAAGAAATCGTAGCTAATTTAACCATTTCCCCATCAGGGTAGTACGATTTCCACCAAACAACTGGCGGCAATTGTTCTGCTGTTTTCCAAATATCTTCATCCTGGAATTGTTCTGACTTGCTTCGGTAATTAGCAATTCAATCATACACTTGATTTTATCAACATCCGGTAACTGGGCACATAAATCATACAAACATTTCGCTGTTTGGGCACGTTCTTGTGCACTTAAACACTTACCCATTTTAACGGGATCAAGCATATTTGCGATTTTATGTACAGAACTTAGACAAAAAGTTGTTCGGTTTCCGATTGCCTTAATTACGATAATTTAATCCTCCTGAGTAAGTAAGTGGACACTGTCGAAGTTCGAAAAATGCTCCTATAATTCGTTGAATATTTGACAAACATGACTTAGTTGTGGCGAATCACTTTGTATTTTTTTAATCCAGATGTATATTGGGTATAATAGTTTATAAAGCTTCTTCACTTTGTCCCAAAAATTGTCATTAAACATATTAGACCTACTTTCTTGTCCATTAGCTGCTTTATTAAAGTCGGCTTGTAGATTTTCTTCTATTGCCAAATGTCTTATTTTTTAACAAACTGTCCATGCACATAACAACTGAGCCTCACCTCGTTTTGAATGGCAGTTTCAAGGTTGATATTTTACTTCTAAATGCCTTTCCTGCTGTGACAGGAGAACGATTGAATGGATCAACAGTTTTCTGTTTTTCAACAAAATTGGCCTTTATAATACCACTATTCTTTATTGTTTTCACAATATTGTTGGCGTCTTCGATCAGTTGGCATACATTATTATCGATTTTTATCAGATCTTTTATAAGTAAATCTAATCCATGAGCCAGGCAGCCATAACAATAAAGTGAGGGATATTTTTTTCTGTAAAATACTCCACGCTTTCTTCATGTTCGATGCGTTATCTGTAACTAGTCCGGCTACTTTATTATTGCCAATTTTTTCGATTACGAGAGAAATTTGTTCAGCAATATATTCCCCTGTGTGCCGTTCAGTTTTGGTACTAAGAGAATCGATTACAATGGGTTTTGGAGTGGTACAAATAAAATTTATGATACTTTCTCGTCTGACAATGCTCCAGACATCACGTTAAACCGACAAATTTAGAACGTGATAATAAATTCACACATATTTCTTCGACTTCACTGTAGACTTTATCAAAATAAGAAGTTGACATTTTAAAACTTAATGGAGTGATAAAAGAAGGTCTCATGGTAGAGAAGAAGTCGATCCAATAGGGATCTTCAATTAATGAAAATGAGGAGCCTGATGAACATAGGGCCCGACATAATTTTTGATTTAACATATCTTGATTTTCACTATTTAAACTATCGAAAAATGACTTACCACCCTGCATGGCAAATGGACCTTTTCGGGTTGTTGTGGCTTCTGCTTTGATGTATCGACATCTCTCAGTTGTTGTGTTAAAGTAGGAGTTCTAAATTGCATTTCAGTAATCGCACAGGATTCCCTTGTAGTGATTAAATGTGGTGAACTAATTTCTGGAAATATCTTGAAATTTGTTAATATTGAGAAATAATTATCTGTTCCTTTTGTGATATACGCAGATTTTGAAAGTTTATTAAAAGCAGTTCACCACAATGAACCTTGTGATAGTCAATCTTTCACTGTTAAAACATATCAACATGAACCGTATTCATTCTGCTTCTATATAAAAAATAATATTGATGAGAAACTTTCAAAACTTGAATATTATTCAAGTGTTAATGCTGCTGAGGTATTTGTTAAAATATTAGAAGAAAATGTTAAAGAATTATATCATAATCACTTAAAACAAATTTTAGAAATGAAGTCACTATCAGACCAACAACAAAAACTTTTCAACGCCAGTCTATTTTGCTATGTGATAAACCTTTTGAGAGCGGTGAAGAAAGGTTCGCGACCATTGTCATTCTACAGGTGATTTTCAAGGACCTGCGCCCTCTTATTGCAATTTAAATTTGTACCTAAATTTATGCAACTGTTTTTCATAACCTGACAAATTATGATTCACATTTGTTTATAAAAAAGAACTAGCATTAAACCAGGAAAATATATGAATTGTTGCGCAAAATAAAGAAAAATATATTACATTTTCTAAATAAATTCTCGTGGATAAATCAAATGATGAAAAACCGAAAAACGTTTTCATGAAATTAAGATTTATAGACTACTTTCGTTTTTTACCCGCATGTAAGTTAAACGTTAGTCGCATCAATGCCTCGATGTTAAAAAATTTTACCAAGATGAAAAATAGTTCAATTTGTTAAGACGAAAATGTGTATTTCCATATTGCAACACCCCACCGTCCAATTGCTGGCATAACACAATAAGCTGGGGATTATACTTATTGACCGGTAGCTCAGTTAGCAGGTCGTGACTAAGGGTTTAGATTGATTTGAGTTCTCACCAAAATGTAAGCTACGTAGACAAAATATGAGAGTTAACACAAATTTACAGAGTATGTTAAGAATAGTATCTTTTTCTGTATATTTTCTGACTTTATTAAACCTGGCAACAGGGCACATTTTCTACACATGTGATGTGATGTTAGTTAAGTTAGTTGTCTACATGCTTTCAATAAAAGCACATGTTCAATACAGTCCACTTTTATTCACGCTATTTGTTTCCACAATTACTAGTCTATTACCAGCGTCTATTCAATACAAAAAAACGAACATATTTTGGTTAGTTCGAGCTGGATACAACTACAAGTTTGATTAATTCAAGAAGTTAACCCTTCGATTACAGTCGCCCAGCGGAGTGACAACATTTTGGTCAACAGTTCAAGTTGTGTTCATAGTGACGAGCGTACTGGCGGATTGGATAACCGAATAAATCCAGATTTTGTTTACGTTTTACAAATTCGCCCGTTACTCGCCGTTGCAAGTAGCAAGATATAAAGTACGCAAGTATTACACGTACTATTATTGAGATTTGTGTGAAGAGCTCAGAAGTCAACTATTGTAAGTCTGTCCATTTTTTTCCTACACTATTATCCGCTAATATTCAGTACCTATTTTAGGGTTAATAAAAACAATTTAGGTGTCTATTTATATACCATAACTATTTATCTATTATTTAAGCCATACAATTTACTATTTCGATTAGTCAAACTATTAATGCAATTTTAGATTATTCAGTTTTCAAGTATTAAGCAATTTTCAATTTATTTAACTATTTTTTTAACCAAATAGTGGTTACGAACTGTATAATTCATTGCTCTAGGTAAACTTACGCATTTGTAAACATGGCTGATGCAGATACAATGAAACAATTTATTCGCATTCGTGGATCAGTTAAATAAAAACTTACCATGTTAGAAAAATTTGTCAATACAATTAAAACGTCTGAACCTGATAAAAGGTCACCGTTGTCAGAGATTGAACTTAAATATAGCAATTACGAGTCTATTTTAAAGGAATTTGATAATATTCAATTAAAAATTGAAATACATTGCGAAGAAGCTCAGTTAGCTGAAAATTACAAGGAGCGCGAGAATTTTGAAACGAAGTATTCTAGTTTGATTGCATTTTTAAAAGATTATTTAATAAATCATTCAGAAACTATCAGTCCCCCTGCTGTTAGCAATTCGTCTAACGTTGTATCTCAGGTTGATCCATTACAGGGTGTTTTATTACCAAAAATTAAGTTACCAATATTCAAAGGCGATTACGAGAATTGGTTAGAGTTTAAAACGACATTTATGTCACTAATTCAGACAAATAAGGCACTTAATAATACTCAAAAATATCAATATTTAAGAGCCTCATTAGAAGGTTATGCAAAACGAATTATAGATAACATTGAATTCACAGAAAATCATTACGAATCTGCATGGGATTTATTGTGTAAACGGTTTGACAACAAACGAGTATTAATAAATAACCATATTAAATCAATTTTTAATTTAGAGCAAATGCAAAAGGAGTCAGCTGTTCAATTCAGACAGTTACTTGACAACATTTCTAAGCATATTTCTGCGTTAAATGGATTAAAATTATCCAAAGAGACATTATTTGATACAATCATAATATACATAATTGCTAATAAGTTGGACAAAACCACATACCGAGTTTGGAAAGAATTCAATTGTGAGGGTGATCTTCCTAAACTCGACGAGTTTCTAGAGTTCTTAAAAGATAAAGCCGATTTATTAGAAGTTTTGCATGATAAAAATTCACAAGGTCAACAATTTAAATATTCAGGTAATAAAAATTATTCTCAATTTCACTTGTCACTTAACAATTTAAAATGTAATTATTGCAAAGGCCAACATTTGATTTATAATTGTCCAGAGTTTTTAAAATTAGATGTTTCTAGTAGAATAGCAAAGGTAAACAACTTAAAACTATGCAACAATTGCCTCTAGAACAGGCCATCTAAAAGAAAACTGTCAATTAGGACCATGTAAAAAATGCAAATTGCATCATAACTCTTTACTTCACCGAGAAAGATATGTAAAAAACGATTCAGATGAAATTTTTATTAACAATGTTACAAATAATGACAGCACGACTAGTACGAATCTCTTGGTGAGACCTAATATTTATAAAACACAAGTTTTGTTATCTACAGTGGGTTTCAATGTCAAGGATACCGACGGTAACATTCATCTCTGTCGAGCTTTATTAGACAGTGGCGCACAGTCAAATTTAATTACAGAAAACTTTTGCAAAAACTCAATTTACCATTAAATTCTACTAAACTTTCTATTGTTGGCATAAATCAAGTCATCTCAAATTTAACAAAAAAATGTAATGTTGCGATCTTATCACAATATAATAATTTTAAAACTTCTATTACATGTTATGTTATAAAAACGATATCTAGTGAAATACCAGCACAAAGAATGCCTATTTCTAACTGGAACATTCCAGAAAATGTTCAATTGTCAGACCCACAATTTCAAGAGCCGGGAGATGTTGATGTTCTCATTGGTGCTAGTTTATTTTGGGATCTAATATGTGATGGTAAAATTACTCTAGGTAAAGGGTTACCAATTCTCCAAAATACAAAGCTAGGTTGGGTTGTCACTGGTACAGCACCTATTTCTTCCTCAAAATCTATTTGCAATTTTGCTAAGACCGTTATCCCTGAAGATGAACAATTGAAACGTTTCTGGGAACTTGAGGAAGTGTCCTCCAATTCTTTTATGTCCCAGGATGACCTTGAATGCGAAAAACAATTTGATCATAATACATTTCGACAACAAGATGGCAGATTTGTAGTAAAATTTTCACTTAAATTTCCATTAGAACTATTAGGTGATTCTCAAGACATTGCAATTCGACGATTTTTTAGTCTAGAACGTAAATTTTCGATTAACAAACAATTTAAGTTAGAATATAAAAATTTTATTAACGAGTACATTACATCGGGTCATATGAGTAAACTAGATAACTCTAGTGAAGATTCCAATTCGATTAAATTCTATTTACCTCATCACGGTATTTTAAAAGAAAGCCTAACCACTAAGCTGAGGGTTGTTTTTGATGGGTCATGTCCTTCAGACACTGGCTGGTCTCTAAATGACTTACAATACGTTGGGCCAAAATTACAAAATGATTTAATATCTATTCTGTTGCGTTTTCGTACGTATGCATTTGTCGTATCAGCCGACATTATGAAAATGTATAGACAAGTCATTATGAACCAAGAACACAGATCACTTCAATGTATTATTTGGAGAGATGAACCCAGCAAAGAGTTTTCGGTATACCAATTGAATACAGTCACGTACGGAACTACATCAGCACCCTATTTAGCAATAAAATGTTTAAAAAATTTGGCATTAATTAATCAGGATAAATTTCCCCAGGCTTCCAAGGTTATACTCAATGATTTTTATGTGGATGACCTTTTAACAGGATCAAATGACTTCCATGAACTGTCAGTTATCTGTACACAAATTGCATCTATTTTAGAGTTAGGTGGGTTTATCCTTCGGAAATGGATTTCCAA
Organism: Rhamnusium bicolor; assembly: GCA_029963845.1. Classification (NCBI taxonomy): domain Eukaryota; kingdom Metazoa; phylum Arthropoda; class Insecta; order Coleoptera; family Cerambycidae; genus Rhamnusium; species Rhamnusium bicolor. The sequence continues at coordinate 699,935 of JANEYF010004910.1, forward strand.
CAATAAAGACGTTCTAGCTAATATCAATATACATGATGATGCTCTAGGAATCCTAACCATAGGCGAAAATGAGTCCTCGAAAACTCTAGGTATACAATGGATTAGTCGTACAGACTCCTTAAAGTATAAAATTCTACATCTCAATTTATCAAATTATATTTCCAAGCGACAACTTTTATCTGATATATCTCAAATCTATGATCCATTAGGTCTAGTCAGTCCCTGTATTCTCATAGCAAAAATCATCATTCAAAAATTATGGTCGTTGAAATTATCGTGGGACGAACCTATTCCTAACGATTTACATCACAACTGGTGTCAATTTAGAAACGAGTTATCACTATTAAATTCTCTCGAAATTCCTAGAAATGCAATAGGACAAGATTTTAATTTATTAGATGTACACTGTTTTTGTGATTCGTCTCAAGATGCATATACTGCATGTATATATTTACGAAGTCAAGATCTCGATAATAAAATCCAAGTTAACCTATTATGTTCCAAAACAAAAGTTGCACCATTAAAAACAGTATCAATTCCTCGTTTAGAGTTATGTGCCGCACTTTTAGGAGCTCAATTATGTCATCAAGTTCAACATTCTTTATCTTTATCTGTTCCATACTATTTTTGGTCCGATTCCCAAGTTGTGCTCTATTACCTAAATACAGAACCTAAGTTATTAGAGGTGTTTGTTGCAAACAGGGTTTCGAAAATCCAAAGCTTGAGCAATATAAACAACTGGAAATATATCAATACCAAGCAAAATCCAGCAGACATTGCTTCAGAGGAATTCTTCCATCTAAATTATTAGAATGTACACTTTGGTGGTACGGCCCAGAATTTTTAGGGACACCAACTAATGAATGGTCTCCTTATTCATTCAATTTAAAAGACCAAGATATTCCAGATATAAAACAGAATAAACTTAAACTTTTCTCAACGTCGACAAATAATTCTTGGGACATATTTAGTAAGTTTTCCAGCTTTCTTAAATTACAGCGAACCATCGCATATTGCCTTCGCTTCATTTATAATTTAAGGTCAAAACCCTTTGATAAGAAAATCGGGTCACTTACATTATCAGAAATGGACGCGGCACACATAACCTTAATTAAACTTGCTCAGCTTCAATCATTCAAGGAAGAAATTTCAATTTTAAGTAAAGACCGCTACTTACCTCCTAAACATAAACTATCCTCATTAACACCATATCTAGACGATAACGGTATAGTACGAGTGGGCGGACGCCTTAAATATTCATCTTTGCCTGGTGATATTAGACATCCAATACTACTGTCTGCTAATCAAGACTTAACGAAACTCATATTTTGTTATAAACATAAACGCCTTTTGCATCCAGGTCCTCAATTGTTGTTGGCAGCTGTCCGACAAACCTATTGGCCAATCGGCGGAAAGCATTTGGCCAAACGAATCGTGAGAAATTGTATGACCTGTTTTAAACTAAAACCAATTCCAGCATCTGCTCCAATGGGACCAATGCCCAATAATCGAGTTACTCCTTCGTTGCCATTTCAACTAGTAGGCATCGACTATGTCGGCCCACTTTCGTTAAAAGATAAAAAAGGACGGGGTTCTAAAATTTCCAAATGTTATCTATGTGTTTTTGTATGTTTTGTTTCAAAAGCAATTCATTTAGAGTTAATCACAGATATGACAACCGAGTGTTTTCTGGCTTGTCTTAAAAGATTTACTTCAACCCATATTTATTCTGATAATGGATCTACGTTTAGAGGTGCTTACAACGAGTTGCAAACACTTGGACAATTTTTTATACAAAAATCAAAACATTATAAACGAAAATGCTGTCAATTACAATATTTCATGGCATTTTATTCCCCCGTATAGTCCCAATTTCGGCGGTTTATGGGAAGCTGCTGTAAAGAGCATGAAGCATCACCTTAAAAGAGTTATGAATGGTACAGTTCTTACCTACGAAGAACTTAGCACTTTACTATGTCATATAGAGGGAATCTTAAATTCTCGTCCATTATTTGCTATGTCAGATGACCCTAATGACCTTGAACCCATAACTCCATCTCATTTTCTAATTGGTCGTCCTATTACCTCCCTTCCTACTCCTGACTTACAAAACCTAGCTCAAAATCGTTTATCAAGACTTCAACATGTCCAGAAATTGCAACAACACTTTTGGTCAAGATTTTCCAAGGAATATATCAGTCAACTTCATCAGTCCTACAAATGGAAAGCAAAGGCCCCTACAGAACTGAAGGTCGGAACGTTAGTTCTAATAAAAAATGACAATCAGCCTTCTAATAAGTGGTTATTGGGACGAGTCCAAGGTCTATTTCCTGGTAGAGATCAGATATCCAGAGTGGCGGAAGTCAGAACCTCCAACGGGTGGTCAAACGTTCAGTGAGACATCTTTATCCTCTGCCACTGCAGGAAGCCGTGTCTAGTGCGATCTAGTGTTGTGACAAATGTTAATTAAGATAAGCTATATTAGTTAATTTGAAGTTTCCCCTTCAACGGTGGGGCTATGTTAAGAATAGTATCTTTTTCTGTATATTTTCTGACTTTATTAAACCTGGCAACAGGGCACATTTTCTACACATGTGATGTGATGTTAGTTAAGTTAGTTGTCTACATGCTTTCAATAAAAGCACATGTTCAATACAGTCCACTTTTATTCACGCTATTTGTTTCCACAATTACTAGTCTATTACCAGCGTCTATTCA
>JANEYF010004911.1:0-69883 GCA_029963845.1 Rhamnusium bicolor
TCCATCTGACTACCGACCGAGGAACCACGCCGACCAGCATAGTAAGTAATCTCGTTGTGAGTATGGTAAAGGTGGTATTTAAATTTACCCAATTCGGGATTTTTCGTAAAAGGGTGACGTATTACCATATTCCGCGCATGACTACCGCGTCTCCTCCTACTTCTGTTTTTGGCAGAGTTTGGTAGCTTGAGGATTTTTCAGAGCGTCCAGAACAGTACGTTGCTGCCGCCAGTATCTACCAGACGTGCTAACACCGACCGCTCCAGAGAGAAAGCAGCCCAGGATACGGAAGTATTAAGGTTTGGTAAAAAAAGGTATAGTAGATAAAAGCCATAGTAAGTCATAGTCATAGTCATAGTGTGCTTGTATTAACGCCATTCCTCCCTCCTGGTACTCGTCCGTCGTCTGCTTATGGCCGATTCATTATTGTTCGTCACCTTTTTCACTGCTTAATCACCGTATTACCGTGTCGCACCGCTTGTACGCTCTGCTTACTGTCCCCGCTCGCCTATAATTAAGACCGCTTGTAGAATAAGTTGTAAATATTAAGATGTATATTGTATATATTAGTGTAATAAGTAATTATGTGTAGAATAAATGTAAATATATTGAATGAGAGTCGTTTCATTAACTGTAGTGTGTAAGTTACCTTTTCTCGACCCCTGGCTTATCTGTTTCTTCACTGTAGTTGCTCGGCCTCTATCATTCCGCCGATAGAGTAAAGTGGTTTTCTGCACCTAAAACAGAAACTGGGCCCGAGATATCCGTACTGTGAGCACCGCCGTAGTGTTGGACGTCAAAGTGACACTTCTGATCTTGTGTAGAACAAAGAAGTACGTCACATAATATATTTTAAAAAAATTTTAAACTTCGGCTATTTGAATGTGCCGTGAAAGTGGTAGATAGATATGATGGAATTTGCAGAACACAAGAAGAATAAACAGTTGACAATAAACAAATTAACCTCATCTTCGTATTTGTCAAAAGTTAAGTGTACGTTTGGTGGAGGTAATACTGCGTTGCTAGAAGCAGATTTGAGCAGTAATACTAAAATGTGCTGTTCATTTGTATCGGAGCAGATGATCAGCTTTTGTTCATTTATTGCATTTAGCATTTTTAGTATAAATAATCAAATCACACTGATTTTCTGTTCGAGATCAAGAGGTCGAGCAATAAAAATTAGAGCAGGAACACAACTCACTCTTCGTTAAGAAAAATGAAATTGTCTGAAAAATATCAAGATATTGTTTAAATGTGTCTGTGGGGAATGTTACATCTGGAATTTGAGTTAGTTGAAATCTGTAAAGAGAAAATATATTTAGTTTATATTTATATTTTATTGTTATGCATTGTCTATTGACAGTAATTAATGATTTCTTTTCTATTCACAATATTTTTCTCAAAATTTCCAAAATTAAAATTCCTGTAGACGAAGCACTTTTCTCCCTGTTCGTTTGTTTCTAAAGGGACCATTGGATTTATCTGCTGTATATGTCAACTTTCAAAATAACCTGCTCATATGTTTCTAAATTCAACCGATTCTAAAATTCATATGTAGCGAGAACTCCAAATTGTCAAAGTTGACACTTTTATCCATAGTTTTTGTCATCACTATCACATATCGGTAAATTTTGTAACATCCCTAGGGTTATTCATTTTTTATAATTTTTGAGAATCATTTTTTTTTTCTTCCCTCAACGAAGCAACGTGTTTTTAACTTCGTAGCCGTCGTTCGTTGTTTTGTATTTAACTTCTCCGCAGACTGCCCATGTGATGTCAACGGCCTTTGAAATGCAAGTATTTTGTCAATATTGATATTGTGATATTACATTTTATTTTCAAATTTTATATTTTTCTAATGATTTTTTAGACGAAATGTTTTTGTTTAACACAGATTCTACTGAAATTTTAACAACCGAATTGGAACACCTAACCTTAACCTCCATTATGTTTCAATTATTTCCGCTACTTTATCTAATTTGACTGTATTGTTGGTAAATACTGATACTATATAGACATTGAGTTAACGTTGAAAAATGGTAATAATTTTATTTGCACAAAACTGCAGAAACAATATTTTTTTGACCCTAAATATACGTAAGCATTTCTGTATTTCGAAACCGTATAAGCGCATCTAGTTAAACAAATGTGGTGTTTGATTGGTAATTAAATAATTTTAAATTTCAGAATTTATGATTGGTTTTATTAGCGACCAATATGTGCTGATACAATTTCATAGCCTATAAAGCGGTAATAATACCACACACTTCGCTAATAAATTTGGTTTTAATAAACATTTGGCACTAATTTAGTTTTAATAGCCTGCTTCGGGCAATGAATAGTTTCATTAGGATGTTGTCGTATAATGTAAATTAAAGTTTTAGTCAAACGATCTATAAATATTTTAGAGGGTTTATAGGAAGGCCGGGAAATTTTCCGTTTTAGCAGACAAGTTTTGCTGTAATTTTTAAGCAACTTTCATTAAAATGCAATAATTATATGAATCAAGTACCCACTGGAGAGCCATTGGTGCAGGAATCTTGGAAGGAGAAAGAGGGGGAAAATGTAATGGCAATATTTTTTATAAACAGTGTGTTTTATCTTTCTGTGATAATTCAAATCTGTGCTCATTTCATAAAAAATACTTTATACCCAACCTTTCAGTAATTGCGTGGTACAAAATATTAAAAAATTGTACTCGACTAGGTGTTCCTTGCGTGGTTTCTTATCATCATATTTAATTTTAATATAGAGAAAATAAATAATTTTCTTTCAAAACGTTATAATCATTTATACTTAGATTTGTTAAATTTTTTTATTAGGTGTAAAATTAAACAGCACAATTTATCCTATCCCAAACAAATTTCGTTTGAAATATTTTTAGATTTTAATTAAAGATTTTTTGATCGTTCATGAAAAGAAATTTTCCGGCGCAACGATGTCAATGTTAATAATTTTCAGTAGGGTTCTACCACGACAGACATCACTGAAAATTAGTAAAATCAGTCCAAGGACCTTCCTTCTGTATAAAGTTCAGAAGTCCAGGTTGAGCATGTTGGAGAAACTTAGAACACTTAAGATCATGGATACACAGACACACATTCAATATTAAAATTTTCTCTAAAATTGCATACAACAAATAATATGATACAGACTGTATTAACGAACTCCTAGGGATTCTTTCTATTGGATTCTTGCAAACTCATCAACAGATTATTTTCAACACAGATTAGGATTAGGCAATATTGTTTGAGAATTCATTTGAAGCAAGAATGGAGGACTTAATAAGGTAAAGTGGTGGAAGTGATATCCATCTATTCTAGCCTGCATTACCAGAGGACAAAATCAAAACATGTAATTATTTATTTTTTACAATTAATTTGTGCGATAACATTTAAATTCAACCTATATGGTCGCTATGTTTTTGAAAAAAAAATGTCAGTCAATTGAGAAAGAAACCAAAATTTATAAAAAAAACACTCACGCCTAGCACCTGACGATTTTTGTATGACCAGCTGATTTTTCACTCTTTAGGGACAGAAAATGATTTAAAGACAATCCAAATTTTTCATGACGGACGGCTAAAACGAAATGACACGTTAGAGTAGCATTTAACTTTACTATAAACACCACTAATATATTCATCGAGGTGGCATTGGCGACGTAACTCGCTGAGTAATTTTCATGAAAATAATCACACAAATTATTACAATGATTAACATTTTAATGATATTCTAAAAAAGTAAAGACAAACTTTAACAGATCATTCATGAACCAGTAATATTTCTCGTCTTTAAATCCGGTATAAAAAGCTGTAATTTAGAGAATTGTTCTCAAAACAAAACTCGCGTAATGTAAATTGTAACAGTTTCAAATATGGATCTGTAAACAAGAATTGGTTTAGTGCAATGTTATTATGAAGGCGGTAAAAATTACACTACTGGATTACGAAGATTTCGTACGAAAATGGGTTTGAGAGCAGGGCCGTGCAAAATGAAGGCGTATCGTAATTTGATTAGCAAATTTGAAAGAACAGGGTCTGTAAAAGACCTTCCGAGGTCAGGAAGACCTAGGATTAGTGATGTCCAAGTTGCAGAAGTTCTTCAGGAAAATCAAAACGTAGCCAATACTAATCCGCTAGCAATCAGTAGTGTGAATGCGATATCAAAACGATTACAAATGCCATACACCACGGTCTGGAAAAGTTTACGGAAAGCCCTAAAAATGTATCCCTATAAACTGCAACTACTGTTTGAATTAAAGGATACAGATTTTGCTCTCAGGTACGATTTTTCATTACACGATGGCTCAGAGAAATTGAACCCGAATGGTTATCCCGTATTTTATGAAAGAAGCCATTCTCCTTAATGGTGAAATTAGTACTCAAAACTGTCGAATATGGTCAACAGAAAATCCACATGAAATCGTTCAGCAAGGCCTTCATGACAAAAAAGTCACCGTTTGGTGCGGTTTCACAGCTAATTTCATCATTGGTCCATACTTTTTCGAGGAAATACAGAATGGGGGGCCGTATCTGTAACTATTACTGGTGAACAATATCTGTAAATGTGAAGGGATTATGCATTTCCACAGTTACAAATTGAGCACGAAGGAATTGAAAACAAGATTTTTATGCAGGATGGAGCACCTCTGCACATTTACCGACCAGTTAAAGAATTGTTAACTGCGGTTTTTCAAGATCGTGTTATAAGCAGATATTTTGCAAATTCATGGCCACCAAGATCGCCTGATATTAACCCAGCGAGATTACTGGCTGTGGGGTTATTTCAAAAATTTGGTATTTAGAACACGGCCAACAACGCTGGAGGAATTAAAGGACAGTATTAGAGAACAATTCATACAATTCAACCAGAAATGTTGAATAGTGCTGTATACAATTTGGAGGAATGGTTGGTAATTTGCTTGACAACAACAAAATGGAGGTCATATCGAGCATTTGCGGTAACTAGTGTTTGACATCAGAAATCCCATTATGTAAGCAACTAGATTCCATTTACTTTTTGTTATTAATTTGATTTGTTAAGAATATATAAGTTGAAATATATCCCTTACTTTATAATCACCCGTTATGTAAAAAAATATCACAGCAAAAGTATTTGTGATATAATGATATATATGCATGGTGCACATGGGACAAATATATGTATCTCAGTTGCATATGGTGCTTCCAAATATATTTCAAGGTCAAATATGTCATTTTAGTGTATTTAAGTGAAGATCTATAAAGCAACGGTTTATTAAATAAGCATATTTAATACACTGGATTGAGTAAGTGGTCGGTTCCTTGTGAAACATCTTGTAAATAATTCTTAAAAAGAAATATACTGCTTTTAGATGAATCAAATAAACTGTATTTAGATACACTCCTACATATGTTTCGGCTTTTTAGGATAAGGTCTTTAAGAATCGCCCAGTAGATTATACTCCGAGTGAGGTAGACATTTAGTTTTATTGCCTTGAGAAATTCCTGAAATTTTTAAACAGATGTAGAGTGTATCTAAATACAGTTTTTTGATATTAGGTAAATTGTGCTCATATACTTTAGTATTTATCTGTAATGCTCTTGAGAAAGGCCTAAAAAGCCGAAACATATGTAGAGTGTATCTAAATACAGTTTATTTGATTCATCTAAAAGCAGTGTATTTCTTTTTAAGAAGTATATTTATATATATATATATATATATATATATATATATATATATATATATATATATATATATATATATATATTTAATCACATTAGTTTAGTCCACCTAAGCTAGGGGTCGCCGCCTCGGTACTTGCTGTGATGCAAGTCGCTATCCACCACAGAGACATCGAGGATGTCGGTCGATAGTAGCATTCAGACCATATGAGAAGTTTCATACCTCTCACCACTATTCACTTCACCATAGTTAGTATATAACTAGCAGGTTGGCCACTATCATTTGTCTGTTCCATAACCTATGGCATACTGAAGAGAACAAATAAGTTCGAAATCGATCTATGTCTGGTTAGGAATTGACAAATGATATTGGCTATCGATCTATCATGATTTGAAGGTGTAATTCAATGCAGGTCGGGGTATTTGCCCGCTGAGTAGTTGTTTCCTTCAAATCATATTTAATCACATTAGTTTAGTCCACCTGGGCTAGGGTCGCCGCTCTCGGTACTTGCTGTGATGCAAGTCGCTATCCACCACAGAGACATCGAGGATGTCGGTCGGATAGTAGCATTCAGACCATATGAGAAGTTTCATACCTCTCACCACTATTCACTTCACCATAGTTAGTATATAACTAGCAGGTTGGCCACTATCATTTGTCTGTTCCATAACCTATGGCATACTGAAGAGAACAAATAAGTTCGGAAATCGATCTATGTCTGGTTAGGAATTGACAAATGATATTGGCTATAGATCTATCATGATTTGAAGGTGTAATTCAATGCAGGTCGGGGTATTTGCCCGCTGAGTAGTTGTTTCCTTCAAATCATATTTAATCACATTAGTTTAGTCCACCTGGGCTAGGGGTCGCCGCTCTCGGTACTTGCTGTGATGCAAGTCGCTATCCACCACAGAGACATCGAGGATGTCGGTCGGATAGTAGCATTCAGACCATATGAGAAGTTTCATACCTCTCACCACTATTCACTTCACCATAGTTAGTATATAACTAGCAGGTTAGCCACTATCATTTGTCTGTTCCATAACCTATGGCATACTGAAGAGAACAAATAAGTTCGAAATCGATCTATGTCTGGTTAGGAATTGACAAATGATATTGGCTATCGATCTATCATGATTTGAAGGTGTAATTCAATGCAGGTCGGGGTATTTTGCCCGCTGAGTAGTTGTTTCCTTCAAATCATATTTAATCACATTAGTTTAGTCCACCTGGGCTAGGGGTCGCCGCTCTCGGTACTTGCTGTGATGCAAGTCGCTATCCACCACAGAGACATCGAGGATGTCGGTCGGATAGTAGCATTCAGACCATATGAGAAGTTTCATACCTCTCACCACTATTCACTTCACCATAGTTAGTATATAACTAGCAGGTTGGCCACTATCATTTGTCTGTTCCATAACCTATGGCATACTGAAGAGAACAAATAAGTTCGAAATCGATCTATGTCTGGTTAGGAATTGACAAATGATATTGGCTATCGATCTATCATGATTTGAAGGTGTAATTCAATGCAGGTCGGGGTATTTGCCCGCTGAGTAGTTGTTTCCTTCAAATCATATTTAATCATATATATATATATATATATATTATATATAAATAAAAAAAAAAAAAAAAATATATATATATATATATATATATATATATATATATATATATATATATATATATATATATATATATACATATATATATATATATATATATAAATATATATATATATATATATATATATATATATATATATATATATATATATATATATATATATATATATATATATATATATATATGCATTTATTTATTTATTTATTTTGATTCTGGAAAAACTGTTCTAAAAGCAACTTCTTAATGGAAAAATGTCTATGGATATTTTCCAGTTTTCATAAGAGTCGTTCTTTTATGGATCCATATTGAATTTGTATATCGCTCGATGAGGCCTTTTTACAAGTACCAGGTATAATCTAATATTAATGAGGTTTCTCATCACTTTGAACTAATTTAACAAAATTTAATAAAATCTAAAACTACATCAAGATAATTATTATTTCCTATGAGAAGCCAATAATATTACCAGAATATAACACCTCAATTGGTTACAAATGAACAATTCGCATATGTGCTAGTCTAGTACACATTATATATATTATTCTTTTGCTTAAAAATACATTCAGTGGCTTCATGTAATTCATCATTAGAATTAATCAGAAGGATTAGCAGTTTTGTTGATTTTCAATAATGTATATTTTAATGTAATACTTCCATTTTCTGTACCAAAATCGACTGACAGTATCTATTACGATTTGAACATGATGAATTATCGAGAATTCAATCTTTATGCAGTCATGCCATTTGGCTTATTTCGCTTTGGGCTTATATTATAAATTATTTGTTAATTATCAAACACATGTTAAATTGTCTCAAAAAGTCTCTTCAAAAAATATGAGAATGTGCTGGAACCTTACTGAATATTTTGTAGAGGAATTAATCTATCTTAAAATTGTTGATATTGTCTGTGTTCATGCAAAACAAATTAATTGAAATTACCAATGCATCATAGACCAGAATGTAACAAACCTCAACATTTAATTATGTTTTGTTAATATTTTATACATTATTAATTTCATACACAATTTTATACAATTATTGTTCTTTGATTATCTATCACAAAACCGATAAATTAAACGTTTTATCATCACTCATCAGAAACCAAAATCTGCAATAGATAATATACGAGAATTTATCTCTCGCTAAATAAATTTTTTTATTATTTTGTTTTTTTTATTTTCTGTTTCACATCTCCAGTTATGCTTTCTTAAAAAAATATAAAAATGTTCAGTTTCATCTCTTGTTGATACTGACAATTTTAAATTGAATTTATTTTGGTTAATAAATTTTACTACAAATTTCATTTGATTTCATTCAAAATCATTGAACTATTTGACACATTGAAATAAATAATCCAGTAATAAAAGCAAGTTTGTTGGTCACTATAGAAGTAATTCAATTATTGTAATAATAAAATAATAATAATAATAATAGTCAGCTTTATTGAACCAATATAAAAACTAGGCGAAGTGTGGCTTAAACTCCTACACTTATTAGAGTCACAGGACTTGAGCAACAAACTCTAAATAGTTGTTTTAACAGCAAAAATTGAGAGTGCAAGGTTTTTATTCATTTTAAGGGTAGGGTCAGCAGAAAGAAGAAAACCAGGGTTTTAATTAGTTTCGTGTATTTTAGCACATCCTCAAGACTATTTAAATTACGTTTTCCTTGTAAAAGTATATTTAAAAACTTATGAACATGAACAATAAATAAATAAATAACAATTAAGAACAGTACAGACACCATTGACCTGCATGAAGGTTTTTATTTTGTCATAGGTTTGCTTAATACCTGAGTATTTCTCATAATAAGTGATATATTCGTGCTTTTACCATAGCACAATACATGCTTAAGTATATATCGTAAACCATATGAATAAACGATTATGGTTTATTCATCATCAAATATACTTTGCATATACTGTGCTCGTGCCCATGTATTTGATACTCTTATGGTGTATAAATAAAATATACTATGTACATTATTTACGTAACCAGTTATGAAAAGACTAATTTTATTTGACGAATGTAATATTTGCCAAAACGAGCGAGCAAAGCGAGCGAGTTTTGCAAATTACATGAGTCAAGTAAAATTACTTTTCATAACGTGTTAAGTACAAAATTTTATCTAATCCCGCTTTAAAATAGGAAAAAAAATGGCAATTTATTTTGAATACTATTTTGCGGTTCCAAACATAGCTATGCTTGCAGTCGTACAAATAAATTTTGTTTATCGCTTTACCTGAGCGTTACTATAGATTGACATTTGTATAAACAAACCTCAGTCAATCTGCTGAATTTTTTGAAGCAAAGTTAATCGAAAATGGTTGATTCGGATATGGATATTCCATCTGATATAGAAGAATCGGATAAGTTTGCAGTAAATTCAATAATACCTGGTCAATCAAAAGGCAGATATGAAGAAGCATATAAGAAATTTGAAAATTGGTGTCAACAAAAAGGAGTAAAAAATGTTTGTGAAAAGGTTCTCTTAATGTACTTCGAAACGATGAAAAACTATAAAGCATCTACAATATGGACTACCTACTCAATGTTAAAGGCAGAATTAAATGTCAAAAGAAATATTGACATCAAAAAAATATACCATATTAACAGCATTTTTGAAGAGAAATCTACAGGTTATCACGCTAAAAAATCTATCATTTTGACAAGAGAGAACTTTGAAAATTTTATTAGAAATGCTGATGACGGGAAGTTTTTATTTGCACAGGTTTGATTTACTGTCACTATTTGAAACTGTATAGTTTTTAATTTCTTGATTATTTTAGGTAGCAATGATTATAGGAGTTGCCGGTGCTTGCAGAAAAGCGGAATTGTGTGACATGCGTATCAGAGATGTTATAGATAAAGAATTTTTTTTTGAAATGACTATTCCAAACACAAAAACAAATGTGATACGGGAATTTGTGTCACAAATAGCAATATTTCTGGATACAGAGAAAATTTAGTAGAAATTGTTCGAAAATATGTCAATCTGCATCTACAAAATACAAAGCATGACCGTTTTTTTTTTTGTTAAATACAGTAATAACAAATGTGGAGTACAACCCATAGGTATAAATACATTTGAATGTTTATCAAAATTAATTGCAAAACATCTTAGTTTTACCAAATGCCGACGGTTATATTGGACATTGCTTCCGGCGGTCATCAGCATCTTCGCTCATAGATTCAGGAGCTGATGTATTAAAAATTAAGCAGCATGGGGGCTGAAAATCCAATACCGTAGCAGAAGGCTACGTCGAAAATTCTTTGGCCACCAAGAAAAAGAATTGCAAATGATATACTAGGAGAACATTTTGAGGTAGCTATTTCAAGAGAAGTAAATCAATCAGGGTCGGTGTATAATGAGGAGCGATTCTGAAATAGCTGCTAAGGAAAAAGAAATAAATATTCCGTCAGGTTCAGGAATAAATTTTAGTTACTGTGTTTGTAGTAATTTTGTTGTTAATGTTTATGCAAAGAAATCAAAAGAATAGCTATGTTTTGAGTTTTAGTTTATTAATAAAGTGTTTTTGGCTTCTTAGTCTTAAAGTTCCTTCTTTAAATGATGGGTTTAATAATCAGTTACGTAAAAATTCATTACATCATTTACTTATGTAATGGGACTGACAGTTATGAAAAATGAGACGTTTCGTATCGTCAAAAATCCATTTAAAATGACATTTCATAACGGGGTTAGATAAATACATTTGTTCATATAATAATTGACTCATATAATATATCTAAAGTCAGTTGAAGCACTATAAAAACTCTGACAAATGGATTTAGGCATTTAATGGGTAAATTCCTTTGTCGGCGTTTTTATATCGTTCCAACTAACTTTGGAAATACTATACTATGTATATTCATTTTAGGTAACAAAGAGTATATGTTACATATTCTTCTACTTTTTGCATATACAGAGTACATTCAATATTTGCAGGGAATATAGATGGAATGATTATGGCGTATTTATGTGTAATAGCTATATTATCTACTATCTACACAAAATAAATAGTAGCAGACATGTTTCGTTTTCCTCTGACATCATGGCCGCTCGTATTGGTAAGAAACAACGACGCTTCAACTAAAATCTAAATTAAAAGCTCTGTAAACTAAGATCACTGAGATATGAGAAACGCCATCTCTTAGAAAGGAAAAGAATGAATCTAAACTATCCTCGTTAGCAGTTATTTACTTAAAACTTTTGTTACATAAAGTATCTGCCTGAAAATTCAATAATTTGTATTTAAATCCAACTAATATATTTGTAAATGTAGTTGTAATTATTAGTAGACTACTTGCTATATCATTCAAATATACCAAGCCCTCAATTAACTCCGAATATCATAAGAATGATGGAGCAGAACAAAAATATGTATTTTTCATATGTCCACTGTAAAACACTCACTAAAATTTGATTACCACAGGTTAAAGTTTTGTGTAGATTTTTAAATGCATATTATAAAATGCACCCATTTTCAATGGTTTTCTCGTCGCGCTTAAATTTAAGTGGCCATTTTTCGAAAACCACTTATTTTTAGAAATATAGTGACAATTATTTTCAGAACATTAAGATATAATGAGATAAACAGTTATTTCCTAAAAAATCTTTTTTCTAAAATGTCTACATTATATGTGACAATTTTTTCTGCTCATATTTTTTCAAGATACTCGCAGTTAGAGTGGTGGCTCTATACATTTGAATAGTGTATGTATTAGTAGATAGACACTTTGGCAAGTATCTTCAAATGGTTTTTATTATTTTTATCATATTGGTCAACTTTATTAAATACAGTTTCAAATTCATATTTTTTAGCTTTTCAACAACCTTTCAGAAAATTTACGAAACACAAAACGAGTTGCATTCCAACACATTGCATATTTAACGACGCGCCGGCTTTAATCTCTTGTACAATGTATGTACATATTGTGTCATAGAAACTGTTCTTAAGCATATAAGGAAGTTTTTAAGCAAAAAAAAGATTAGAAAATAAAATTTATGTGAGGTTAAAGGTAAAGGTTATAAATGGGAAACTCCTTGTTATTACTTTGGCTATTAAATGCTTAATTAACAAAATTAATTAGATATGTTTTTCGTAGGCATCTTCAGCGCTAACTCAAAAATATCAATCGATCAATCAATTTAATGTCTTTAATGTCCATTCACGGTATAAATATTTGGTTTAAAAAATTACTGTTAAATAATGAAATAATTAAAGTTACCCTTGGATATCATCTAAGGGTAGCTTTCTAACATTTCTTGAATATATATTTATTTTATTTTTAATTTTTATCGACTCGATGCTGTGATGTGAAGGACAGTAGCACATACTTCCATCCACACCACCCCGTTTCAAAACTAAACCACACAATGCGATGATTATGAATGAATAAACTCGCTTGCATCACATCCTTCAAACGGAATGTAACTGTGGATCCATGTATTTGGGATGTAAGTAAATTAAAGATCCACGGCAAAGTGGGGATACGGCAAAATTTCTAAGTTAGAGATGTAGTTACACAAGCACTGCTGGTCACATTTTTAAGATCATTCATGAACTGCTTTAAAATCTGAAAAATGCTATTTAAAGGTAATTTAAAAATTTTACGTGATTTGAATAAACAGGATGTCGTTTAAAATAAGAAAGTATAGCCACTTCCAGTATAATCGAAAGGGATTTGTTTGTCGCCGATAGGTCAAACCATGGTATTAATTGATCACTCAAATTTAAAAATGTTGCCTGCAATACTGTAGAAAAAAGTGGAGGCTGATTGTGATTGTCACACCCCGTATATATACCCTTTTTTGAAATTTATGATTTTATCCGGATATAGATAATTAATTTTGCCAAGTCTTCTTAGGTGCTATGAGTTTGTGTCTATCTTAGTGAATGTAGGGTCATTCAAACTCGATGTCTCGTTAATATTCGAGGAAGACCGAAAAAGGAAATCCAAAAGTGTTTTACGAATATTAAATAGAACCAATCAAAGAATATTTTTTGATAAAAATCTAAATTTTTGGCCCCCGACGCCGGGCGTCGCAACGACAAGATACTGAAAATATAATTATATTTTCTCAGAAATATTCCGATATTTTTCCACGGTTGGAAAGACCATTATTTTTCATATCTATTTCATATAGCAATATTTATTATATCTTTTTTAGTTTAAAAGTTATAAGCAAAAATATGTCGACAAAGCAGAAAGGCTCTATGCAGCGTGTAACATAAATTTTATTCATTACATTTGGTTTTATGCAGTTGGCCATGGCTACGTTTGTATTTTGTTAACATTTTCTAATATTGTCAAATTAATATGTCTTGTCAAAATTATTGGTAATTGGTGTATTTTCACGCTATAAAAAATAAACAACTAGCTATGGTGACACATAACGAAAAAGTCGATATGTTATCAATATACGGGGAAGCTCGAAATGTTAAGCTGGCAGAACGCCTTTATAGGAAGAGGTATCCTGAGAGGTATGTGCCAACTTATAAAGTATTTACTCGATTAGAGGCAACGCTTAGGCAGAATGATACAGTTTTCTCTGCAAGAAAGGGAAAACCAATTAGAAAAATAGCTCGTTCTGATGAAGCAGTAGGTCAGGTTCTGCAGGTTTCCAAAATAACCCAAGAAATTCTATAAATTATGTTAAGAGGAAACTTAATATGTCGTTTTTATCAATCCAACGAATTCTGAAGACAAATTGATTTCATGAATACAAAATTTATAACTTAGAGCATCTATCTCAACCCTACTCAGAAAGAACAATGATATTTTTGCACAAATTATTGTTGCAGCAGAAGGGAATCCCCATATTTACAATCATATCCTTTAACATTGACGTAGTTTTCCACGAAACACCAAAACATTATATACTGCACTCGACGCGCGTTTCGCCAACTAAGTTGGCATCATCTGGAGATGATTAAAACTAAACTTATGCTAACAATCTACCTTATTTATACCTAAACTATTGTCATGGTTCGCCGAACCGCCACAGTTCGGTGAACCGTGACCCACTAACCAATAAAGCGGGCTATTTGGGATAGGCCCTCTGTCACTATTCATACTATTTTTACACTTTATGATTTCCATGCTTTCAAATGCATCTAGTTGTCTAGTATTTGTTACATTCCTAATCAACCTTAAATTGCTAATATTTATTTTATGGTTGTTCTCAAACGCACGTTGGGCTACACTAGACTTATCTGTTCTACCATATTTGAGATGGGCCATATGCTCTTTGAATCTAGTTTGAATTGATCGTATAGTCTGTCCAACATATTTTTGATTACAGTCCTTACAGCTAATTTCGTAAATCCCCATCTCAAATATGGTAGAACAGATAAGTCTAGTGTAGCCAAACATGCGTTTGAGAACAAGCATAAAATAGATATTAGCAATTTAAGATTGATTAGGAATGTAACAAATACTAGACAACTAGATCCATTTGAAAGCTTGGAAATCATAAAGTGTAAAAATAGTATGAATAGTGACAGAGGGCCTATCCCAAATAGCCCGCTTTATTGGTTAGTGGGTCACGGATCACCGAACCGTGACAATAGTTTAGGTATAAATAGGGTAGATTGTTAGCATAAGTTTAGTTTTAATCATCTCCAGATGATGCCAACTTGGTTGGCGAAACGTGCGTCAAGTGCAGTATATAGTGTTTTGGTGTTTCGTGGAAAACTACGTCAATGTTATCTTCACATCAAAGGTTCCAACCCATTCCAGTCATATCCTTTAGACAGACGAAAGCCGTTTTGTCAGTAATGGTATACCAAACTAAAAAATTACCCATGATAAATCAAAAAGAAAAATTCTCATAAAATTCCTTTATTACTGTGACCGGTTTCGTGAACAAATTAATTACTTCACATCATCAGACACAGGAATTTTTATAAATAAAAAACCAGGGTCGTCATTTTTATTTATAAAAAATTCCTGTGTCTGATGATGTGAAGTAATTAATTTGTTCACGAAACCGGTCACAGTAATAAAGGAATTTTATGAGAATTTTTCTTTTGATTTATCATGAATAATTACTCATATGGGATCAACCTACCTACGTTAAAAAATTACCCACTATTGGGCAATCGAAAATCGCCGTAAGGTAAATCTAGTGGCAAACCAAGGCCATTATGAGGTTAAAGTCTGGTGTGGTATTATTGGACGCCATTTTATTGGGCCCTATTTTTATGTGGGAGCACTCACCAGTGCTAGATATTTTAAATTTTTTGAGAGATGAACTATACTTCTACAAAATGTGCAGTTATGGCATAACAATATATGGCTAGAGCAAGATGGGGCACCTGAACATAATGCCAGAATTTTACAGGACTCTTTAAACGAAACCTATGAAGACAACTGGATAGGAACTCACGGACTAATAAGATGGCTATCAAAATCGCCGGACTTAACACCGTTAGATTTGTTTTTGTGTGGGACACTCAAAAGTGAAGTTTATAAGACCAGGACGAAAGATATGGACGATTTAAAAGAAAAAATTAAAATTGTGTGTGATCATATAGACAGCAATACTCTACATAAAATCACAAATAGGGAAGTTCGAAAAAGATTTGAAAAATGTGCGACAGAGGGAGGGGGCATATAGAGAATCTGTTATGAATTATTTCATACACTGAACTGATTCTGCGGTTGGCTCCTTGTGAAACATTATTAAATATTTTAAATATATGAAAGAAATTCGCATTTTAATGTTTCAAAAATATTTTATTAGAAACTCTACACGTGTTTCAGCTTTTTAAGCCTTTGTCAAGAGTACAGGGAATACTGAACAGTAGAATTTGTGTTCATTGCTTATATAACCACATCTGGTATCTACTATAAAACTATTGTAAAATATGTTTTTATAAGTTGAATATTACTTTATTTTTTAAATCTAAATTAATCTAAATTAAATATTTTAAATGTACTCTTGATAAAGGCTTAAAAAGTCGAAACACGTGTAGAGTTTCTAATAAAATGTTTTTGAAACATTAAAAAGCAAATTTCTTTCATATGTTTAAAGAGAAGAATTATTTCATATTTTATTATTGTTAGTTTTGTATTTATTTGTTCATTGTTTATTGTTTTTTTTTCTAATAAATTAGATATTATAGATATATACTATATTCCAGACTACTGTTACATTATTTACATCTCATTTTTTTGCATTCCATACTTCACATATTTTTAAATTTTTTTCTGGACATCCCAGCGTCGGGAGCCAAAAAATTTAAATTTTCATCAAAAAATGTCCCATTTAATATTCTAAAAACAGTTTTGGATTTTCTAGCTCCTCTCCACCCCATTATAAATGTACCGTGTGTCCGTAAAGCATGGAATAAATTCATTATTTCATAAACCAAAAATATTTAGAAAAATCCTCAGACACGTCGATTTTTAATTTCAATTGCGCACCTTATTCTTTCTTTTTGATTATGACGTCATCACTGTTTCAATTATGACGTCATCGATATTTCTTTAAATGGAACGCCCTGTATATTTCTTCATTTTTGGTTTTCGAATCAATAGCTGATTCCAAAAATGGAATCAGCTATTGATTCCATTTTTGGAATGTTTAAAATTGATAAGTTGGAAGATACGACTATTTTGAATATAAGAATTTATTAATTTTTCATGTTTTGTTTAAACAAATAATAGTCACTAGAACTAACGGTTAGTTAATAAAAACAATTTATAGTAAATGTTCGAACTGTACTATTTGTTGTAGCTGACAGTACCCTAAACGATGAATAAAGTGTTGCTGAACCTTGTTTATAGTTTCCTGAAAAATGTTGTTTATTTCTGTTCTAGTTCTCTCTTTTAATTCAACAATGTTTTCTTGTTTGGTTTTATAAACTAAGTTTTTTAAATGGCCTCACAGAAAATAATCCAATGGATTGAGGTCCGGTCACATTGGTGGCCATTCGATGGGTCCATGTTTACCACGATTTCAAAATACAAGATGTGTAAAGTATTGCTAGAAATAAGTTATTTTCTTTTTTGTTTTTTTCGGAAACTATTGAGGAAGAAATGAAAAAACTTGAGATGCACGCAAACACATTGAAATCTATGTAACTGTATACTTTTCACATTTTTATTATACATAACGGCGTACATACAGTGGAAGCGCAATGTTCCTTTGATTAAAAATATGAAAAATAAATGGAGATTTTGATAAAACCTGTATAACAATTCTTAAAGAAAAAATGTACCGTTCAAAAAGACATCTGTTTCTTTTGTATTTTTTTTTTATAATAATGCACTGTTTTCGAGAAAAATAAAAACCAACTTCATGCATAACAAGAGCCACATCAACGTATGTGAAAATAAGAATGAAAAATATATAAAGTAAGCCATGCCCAATGATCTGAAAATACAATTATTTCTAAATGTCATTATTATTATCATATTTATCCAACAGTTTCTGAAAAAACAAAAAAAAATATTTCTGGCGATACTTTATACACTGTAACGGGAATTGGTTCATTTTTGGACATAAGAACTTTTCTGCTTATTGCATGCAGGAACCAAACATCATTTTCTTTCTAACATTTTTTTTACATATACGTACAGGAAAATATGTGTACTGCACGTAAACTTGCGCTTAGGTGTTTGTCACATATACACGTAGTATGAATGAGAATTATTAGTTGTACCATAATTGCCAAATGCACTTTGATAATTGCTGTATGCACGATAATTGGTGTATTTGCCAAATACATCAGTCGTTTCAGCGAGCCTTTAACGCTTAAATTTAATTTTAATGTCTAACTGTTGCTTCATTTTTTATGAAAACATGTATTTTAAGAAGCAAAATTCTAAAAGAATTAATGTATTTAATGCAGGAAAAAGTCTAAATTAATTGTTCAGCGTCGTTATATTTTTGCATTAACACGCTTTTTTATACAGACCTAAACGTAAATATACAGGGCGTTTCAAAAAATATCCACAAAACTGCAAATCATTATTTTTTGGTTAAAAATAAGTCGAAAACTTCATATACACTTTTGCCCTACACGTCTTGGTTTATAAGATACAGATTGTCGAAAATTTAAAAGAAAAATCGATTTTTCTAAAAAATCTCAAGAATGCTTAGAGTTAGAATACTGAATTTTGACACACATTACTATTGTATAAGTAGTCGTTTTTACGTATAATCAAATTTTTTCACTTCGACCAGTGCCGTACGTAGCATCAACACCAATAACATTTTTATGGAAAAATATAATACGACACAGTTCTTTTATTCAGCTTGTAACTCTTTAGATATTACTCATTAAAAATACATAAAAGTTATTCCTTACATTTTTTCTGTACGAAGTACCGTTTTGGAGAAAAAATTAAAGAAATGTTTTACTGCTTAATTTCTGACCTCACCCAGATTTGCAAAGAAATTAAAAACTCAGCTAACGAAATAATCAGTTGTGCTATGAATTAAAGAAAATTTACAAGTTTTCACTGTCAATTACGAGTTATGATATGAGATTTAAAAACAATGTTTTATTTTTAATTTTTGATAATTTTCAGTTCTAAAAATTTTTTATTTCTTTGCAAATTTGGTATCTTATAACGAAGCCGTTTAGGACATAAGTTTTATATTTAATGAAAGTTTCGTATCCACCACTATTCAATTTTGTTGGAACTGAATTGGATAAAAATGTAAGAAAACCTCAATTTCTAAGCAAGTCGACGTTTCGACAATATTTTGATTTTGGTACAATACTGTGGTGTTCATTTATGTTTAGAGGGATCGCTATAATTTAATTTTTTTGCATGATCTTGCTTTTTTTGTTTATTTACAATATCTGTTGCCAAGACGGTAGGTTATGTTTACTGGTTGCTAAGCCTAACACGCCGGTATGTAATTTACTTACCGATGCACAATAGGACGAAGCCCCACTGTGCCACCCAAATCAGTTACAGGTCTTCAAATTAAAGTTTACAGAAACTTTTTTTTTAATGTTCCTTTGAAATTCTCTATCAATCTGTCGAGCCGGATTTTTGATTTTTAGCTATAATTTTTAATAATTTTGATCTAAAATTGAATTTTTTCTAAAAAATTTTATCAGCTGTCAAGAATAAAAAAATTTGTGAAGTAATGATTTAAAACTAAAATTGTGCGAATCTTTATATATGTGTGACTGAGTTTAATTGAAAAAAAAATCAAGATTTTCTAATAAAAATTTAATTTTAGATAAAAGTTATAAAAAATTATAACTAAAAATCTCAAATTCGGCACGACAGATTGATAGAGAATTTCAAATCGAACATTTAAAAAAAGTTTCTGATAACTTTAACTTGAAGACCTATACACTGATTTGGGTGGCACAATGGGGCTTCGTCCCACTATGCGACGTCTGAAGGATAAGTAAATTTATATAATACATATGTTGTTTCATAAAAATAAAGACAAAAAGTAAGACCATATCGATTTATTTAAAGAACAAACATTATTATTTAATGTATTTAAGTTTCGTTGTCATATAATACTAATATAAACACCTTAAGGATTAGAAATTCTTCATCGAATGCTTCATTTAAAAACTTTTTAACGTGTTCTTTAGTAAATACACTGCCTTTTCTAGGTCTGTTTTCAATATTTTTCCATTTTAGATAGGCAATCAAGGTAGACAATTTTGAAATATCAACAGCATCTTTAAAGAAAATTATGCTTTTTAAGATTGAACATTCCACCCGAAAACGATTTTAATGACTCACTCCGATGAACAAAACACGAATTTGTCTGGAATTATTGCTGCACATCCGACCTCCCACGCATTTTCTATTTCACTAATGTCTTCGAAATTACTCATTGTATTCATTACCAAAAGTAATAGAATAAAATTCAATTTCAAATTAAATAAATGCTAAATAATGTCATGGAAACATATCGCAGTTGTCTAATTTTATAACAAAATACAAATATCATAATGATGTAACAAGAAAACATAATTTACTTTGTCTTTTACCACTATTTTATTATAACTTCATGTTACTGCAGTTTCGGCACTGGAGTAACATGAAGTTATAATAAAATAGTGATAAGAACCAAAGTAAATTGTGTTTTCTTGTTATATCATCATAATTGATTATCACAAAGTAACGGATTACACCAATCAATTTTTGACAAATATCATATTTTTTGACAAGTTGGATTTGCTGCAAAATATAAACGTCACTTTTGACTTTTCGTTTATTTAATTGAAATTAAATTATTTTAATTGAAGTATAATTTAATACGACTGTGCAAAAAACAGTTTAATCATCGCTAACGTTAAAGGTTGTAATACCAGTTTCCGGTAAAATTGGTGACTTCGCTTACGATCAGCCTCCAAACATTACCGTCGACTGGTAAACGTCCATTACCGTTCTTGATACTTAATATATTATTTTATTAGGTTGTTATAAATAGGCCCCATGCAAAAAATATAATTTTGGTATTTTTGGAAACTCATAATACAAAAAAACCGTGTGTAATTAATACATTACAGGCTCAAAACCGCCTGCCGGGCAGATCGATCTTGTGACGTCACAGGACAGGAACTATCATAGTGCAAGTGAACACAAAGAAGGTAAAACACGTTGTTAAATGTAAACAGGTGGTGTTATATTTTGTATTGTGATTGTCGTGAAATTTTAAGTGAAGTAATTACATATCTATGATGATCAACTCCTCAAAATTGTCATATTACTGGTGTATCGTGCCAATGTGTAAAAATACTTCAACAAATACACCAGAAAAAACGTTCCAAAAAACGTAGGAAATTGTGGTTAAAGCTGATTAGACGGGATCCTAAGAAGTTTTCGAAAAAAAAATTGCGTCTTTGTATGCGAGGATCATTGTGATTTAAGTACTTAAAAAAATAATATAAAAAACAGATATGCTAAGGCAATAAAAAATAATATATTATGTAAAAGGCATAGCAGGGTAATAAGGGCGATTCTGGCATTCGAATGATTTTTTTTATGTTATTTTGGGACCCCAAAGAAGATATTTTCCATCGTGGAATTTTGTGTGGGTGTTACTGAAAATCATCGGATACAAAATTGTCGATTATCCCTTTTGGGTGAGACTTATTTTTAGCTAATATTAATTTTTAAATGGATTTCAATCGCAAATTCAAAGTGTTTTTACTTAAAAACGATAAAGGGATGTCCAAAAATATTTTTTCTAAAAGTACTCTTATACAGGGTGTATTTAAAAGTTCTCACACATCACTGAGAAAAGATACCTACATCTAATTTGTTATAAAGAAAAAACCACATGAAAACTGGCCTTATGAATTGAGTTGAAATAATTTGTATTAGCTACAGTTTTGCTCACAGTTTATCTACTAGATTTGCCAAATTATATAGAAAATGTTTGTAATTTATTGTGGTTCTGAGGAAGACAATAGATACTGTCGGAACGTTGACTTAATAAGAAATTAAGATTTTCTTACATTTGTATTCAATTTAGTTCCGACAAAATATCAACATATAAGTGTACACGAAGTTTTCGACTTATTTTTTTCCAAAATATCATGCTTTAAAATTTGGCGGATGTTTTTGAAACACCCTGTATACCCGCCATCGGCAACGCGCATGTGCAGTTGTTACAACTAAATTTATATTCGATGCAGGTTATAGAGTGTTGATTAAATATGATTGCTAACTTCCCTGCTTCTTGAACACAATTATATTGTTGTCGTGATTTATTATTTACTGAAACAGATGTAAAGCAGATTACTATGATTTATTTTTAAGTCAACATTCACACAAGTAGTTGCACTTGCTTTTATTAATAAATTTCGTAGAAACGTGTGTCATAAATCTCATTTAACACACCAGATTCCTGAAATATAGATGATAACGGAATTTAAAATAGGCCCGTACGAAATAATAATACATAAATATCATCCTACAGTTATTTATGTATACGAGTTTTATGCCCGGAATATTTAGAAAGCAGGAAATATACATTTCGAAATGAAATGTTAATATACAGTGTGTAACAAAAATATGCAAAAAAATTCATTTTCTTCTTTGGTACAAGGCAATAGAAGAAAACGCGTCGATTTTTAATTTAAGGCGCTATTTGCACTCTCATGGTGGACGTCAGGTTCAAACAACAAATTAAGTGCATATCAATAAAGCAGTAATTACGCCGCAACCAACTGAAACCTTTTGTTCAGTGTCGTCTCACACTATTTTTCGATTTACTTCGGCAAAGAAAAAAATCGTACTTTATTCATTACAATATTTCACAGATAATAATAATTACAATAATAAATTATTTATTATTCACTAAAATGTCTACATTATTGCAGAAATTACATTTCAAAAATAAATATAATTTAGAAAATTTACGTAAATGAAAGGCAACAGGTTTAGATTACTGACACAGTCAGCAAATGTTCTTCCACCCAAGCCTAAATTTATTGTGAAATATTATTTTATGGCATTTTAATTTTCATAGAATATATAGATGTAAAAGAATATGTAATACAAAAAAATATAACAAAATATAGGAGAATGAAGAAGAAGATGAAAAAAGTTAAAAGAAAAATGAGAAGAAAAAACCGCTGCCAATTACTTGGGGATCAGAACTTCCTCATCGTAGTAAAACTCGACGTGTTTTGGAGTATATAATAGAAATAATTTTTGACGTTTCAAAAAAAGTCACATTTTGATGTTTCAAAAAAAGTCACATTGGTGGAATGTCACTAATATTTTTTTTTAGACGTTGGATAAGCTTTTGCTCATCAATGAACTCAATCACTTCCTTGACCTTTAGAATGTGTGTACCAAATTTGAAAGCTTTATCTCAAAAACTGTAGCTGCTATCGCGAACCACACAGACACACAGACAGAACATATTTTCTGTCTAAAATTTTTTGTATCGTCATAATTCGTCGAGATTTGTCCAAAAATGCAAACAAAAAATTTTTTTCACGAATACATAACTTCCTCACATTGACGGGTGAGGAAGTAAAAGAAGTTACTGATTTAGCATTAAATATTTTTTTATTTTTTTTTTTTAAACTATCGCATGATAGTTGGGTGAGACGAAGTACATTGATACGCTGGACTCATTAATATGACATCAATAGTTCGGTTAATAGTTCTGCTAAGAACTTTCTGAGTCAGTTAACAGATGACGTTGTTTTATTAACAGCACTACACAAAACGCAGGGCATCTGTGTACTTTTACAAATAATTTATAATCTGTGAACAATGTTGACAGGTGTAATTGTATAGTTGAGGAAACCTATATTGTGACAGGACGTGCGGGGCAAGACGCGACGTATGAGCGGGAAATGTATTATACATGACATCTTCCGTCATTTACACTGCTTACGTTAAGGCGAGAACGATGATTGTTGGGTTTGCTGGCACGCGACCGAGGCAGAGTTTAGCTTAAATGCTGTGATACTTCAGAGCCGCACTTAATTTTGTTATCGAATCATTTTAGCAGTGCTGTTATATTTGTATGTATAATATTATAAGACAAAAAATTATTATTTAATCTGTTTATTTGCTGGCGTGTTTTTGAAAATATTTTAAGGTTATCGTGTTGAAATAAGTTGTGTAATAGTGTAATATGAGTAATAATTATTTTATATCTGTTAATTTGCTGGTGTGTTTTTGAAAACAATTTAAGAAGGTTATCGTGTTGCAGTGAGTTGTGTAATAGTGGGATATAAGTAATAATTATTTTATAACTGTTTATTTGCTGGTGTGTTTTTGAAAATAATTTAAGAAGGTATTTGATGTAAAAATGTTTCAACCGTGGGATGCCTCTACGTCTGCATCTTATTGTGTTTGTGAAAATGAAAGTGATAATGATTACAGTGATAATGAAATTCAAAGTTTATTAGTGTTTTCAGTAAGAAAATTCGGTTACATTTGAATGAGCAAGCGAAACAAATTTGCCTTAATGTTCACAATAATCTTTTACCATAATCTTTTGAGTTGCAAATGTTTTTAATGAAACATGATTTCTATTATGAGGAAAATTATAATTGGACTGTTGGAAGTCCTGTACATGAAAAATTATGAGAAGTATATTATAGATGATGTAGCGGAGAGATATGGCCACAAAGTGTTGAGATTACCGCCATATTTCTGTATTTTCAACCCGATTGAATTAATTTGGTGTAAATTGAAGAAAAATGTCAGAGAAGGAAATGTTTTTCTGAAATTCGATAAAAAAAGTCGTAGAGTTAATTCAAAATGAAGTTAAAAATTAACAATGAAAATTGGGAAAAAATGAATTAGGAAAGTAATTACAATTGAGGATGATTATTTAAAAATTGCCAAATTTCATATAAATAGTGGAAATAAATTTATTATAAATTTGAACGAGGATAGTAGTTCATCTGAAAATGACGAAGAGGATGAGAAGGGCGAAGATTCAGAGGAAGAAGCAATATGAGGTGAGGTAAAGTGAAGTGACGTAAAGTGAAGCATTATTTAAATCCGTTTTTGTGCTTCCGTAGTTCAGTGCTTGAGAAACATTCTTTTTCAAGATGTTATTATTTATAAATGCTAATTATTATTTTTTCCTTTTGACAAAAATATGTCTTTCTGTTTTTATTGTAGTAATAACTTTACTATTAGAATTTATTTTTAGTTGTTTTATTGAGAAAAATATTTGTTCCTGTTACTATTTTGAGAGTATATTTTTTGTTTTTATTTTGTTTTTAAAGGTTTTTTGTTACTTTTTAAGCAATTTCTTTATTCTATACTAATATTCTATACCGATTTTTTCCTGGCAAGAAATGCTCATACCTCCTCGCAATTCTTGCTGAGTAGTAACAATTTATATTAAGCGAACCTGAATACTGTAACTGCTGTATGTGTAGTCAATACGTTAAATTCAATACTTTTTTTTAAAGTTAATTCTTTTTGTATAATTGTTAAATTGTTGCTAGCTAAACTGAGCACAAAAACCTACATTAAAAAAGTAAACGAACAAGCAAAACAGTTACATCCGGATCTCCGTTTCTTAGCGTCTTATCCCGGAAGTCCCGTCACAATATAGGTTTCCTCAACTATAAGCAGTTCTCAGGTTAATAAAATTTGTCCTTTACATTAAAATACGTTTGTGATCGAAATGAAATTTGGTTTAAGATAAGTTTGTTTTCTATTTTTTGTTAATGATGATCCGTTCTTGACATATTTTGCATACTATTTTTAATATAAAAAATTAACCTCGTTTTGCAGATGTGGGTCTTTGATACGATTGCAAATGGTGTACATTTATACATATCATTGTACCACAACGGTGTATCATTGTATCCCTATTATAAAATAATTACTTAACTACCAGTTACTAAATTGAGTCAAACGTTTAACACGCATTTTCTTTTTATTTTACAGGCAAAAACGCCAAGAAAGTAATAAAAAAAAAACAAATTGGACTTACATCGATGAATCGAAAGTACAACTGGCAATTTCAGCCATTACAAGTCAGGGTCTTTCTATACGGAAGGCTGCAGAAAACTATGGATTGAAAAAGGCTACGATACAACATAGATTAGAACAATTTCGACGTTTGACTGGATTACACAAAAGCGGCAAAAGTTTATAATTTTGACGAAACAGCTGTAATGACTGTTCAAAATACTCCGAAAGTTCTTGCTGATAAAAAGCAGCGTCAAGTTGGCCAAATCGTCTCTGCTGAACGTGAGCACCTTGTAACTCTTGGTGTTACAATATCTGCGATAGGTACTTTTATTCCACCAGCATATGTTTTTCCAAGAGCAAAATATCAGGATCACTTCATTAATGACGCTGCAGAGGGTAGCATCGGTCTTACTTCAAAAACTGAATGGATAAATGCTGATTTATTTTTGAATGTCTTGAAGCACACAAAAAAAACACCAGATGCACTAAGGATTCTTCAGTTTTATTGCTAATGGATAATCACGAGTCACATATTTCTATAAACGATATAAATTATTTTCGTGATAATAGCATAGTTTTCTTGTCATTGCATCCGCACACATCCCACAAAATGCAACCTCTAGATATTGGGGTGTTTGGCCCCTTTAAAGGAAAATGCAAAATAGCATTCAATGACTGACATTTGAGCCATCCTGGGAGAACGGTCACTATTTACGACATTCCAAGTCTTACAAAATTTCGTTCTTTGAATCATTCACTCTTAACTCCAGGATTCCAGAAATCTGGCATTTGACCGTTCAGTAGGATGGCATTTTCTTAACGCCTGAGCTATGGGAGCTGTCAGCTGTTGACAAGGACTTGAAGCTCTTGAACTTGACTGAGAGCTGTAAGTGTTTTATAAGAGCTTATCTCCTTTATGAAGCACTTGAGGCTCTTGGTAATGACTTCAAGTCCTCTAGAGGACTTAAAGCCCTTAAACAATTCACAACCTCAGTTTGACTTAATTGAAAGGCTTCATTTCACCATTTTATCGAGGGCTTAAAATAGTGTATTTAAAGCTCAAGAAGGAGTTGAAGTGCCCAACAATTCGTTTTTAATTGATTTCATGGTCAAGTCTGGGTGTTTCTTGCACTTCATGCCGAACTTCACCTAACGTAATCAGGGGAAGTTCTAACACTGACGTAGTTTTCCACGAAACACCAAAACACCATATACTGCACTCGACGCGCGTTTCGCTAACCAAGTTGGCATCATCTTGAGATGATAAAAACCTAGTTTTACTCATCTCCAGATGACATTAAAACTTGACATCATCTGGAGATGACTGAAACTTAGCTTTAATCGTCTCCAGATGACATTAAAACTTAGTTTTAATCATCTCCAGATGATGCCAACTTGATTATCGAAACGCACGTCGAGTGCAGCATATGATGTTTTGGCGTTTCGTGGAAAACTAAGTCAGTGTTATCTACACACCAAAGGTTTTATCCCACTTCGGGACGTTCTAAGTTAACCAGTATTCTGTCCATCAAGTTTCACAAATTCTCGATTGGTGAAAATTGAGAAGATCGGGCAGGTCATGGAACTAGTGTTACGTTAGCTTGTTTAGGTATTGTAAACTCATCCTTGCCACATATGGTCGAGCGCTTTCTTGTGGAAAAATAGCTTTTCCAGATTTTTTGTTCTTTGAATACAAGTTATAGCGAAGGGTTACAACAATACCTGCTTAAGTAATATAGCAAGCTAATTGTAAGCTGTGCTTGAATAGAGAGCAACACATGATTTTTGGAGGTCCGTAGCAGAAAAACTATCAGTTTTCGTTGGTTGGGCCAACGGAGAATTTCGATTAGCTACCGAAGAGCTACAAAATATTAGAGAATCAGCCTTTTTTATGGAAAGCAATTTCCTTTGAATGAACAACCTATATAAATGTATATAATCAGTGCCATAATTTCCGACGCTTTGTAGAACCAACAACAAAGGCAATATGTAGACATAAAGAGTTTGGATGTCATCCCAGAAACTGATTTTTAAACCTAATACTATACTCTGTATGTTGTTATGTATAGTGTGAGGCGTTAGACTGTCATACGTAAATCTACTCCCATCATTAGTAACACTATGACAAAATACCTCTCGCCCAAAAAACATCAAATGTTGATTGGCTTCCACTACCTGGAGATGACGCCGGAGATACAGAGCACTAATGATAGATGATCAGAGAGGAAAGAAATGGAGTTGTTGAATATGTCGAGCGCCACTCGTTATTTAAAACGAGTGTAATAAAGTTATTTAGTTGGATCTGTGCCGCTGGCATACTGAAAATATAATATCAAAATAAGTCTACGCTCACCTGAAGGTTGATAGGAGGGACACTGAAACACTTTGAAAATGAGGGTGCTCAATAATAAAATAAAAGGAGAAACTGCCTTAGAAGGTAAGACATACAAATGCGGTGAAGCAGGAAGGAGCTGTTCAAGTGCGTTTAGACATGAGTACGTGCTAACTGAGCATACGCGCATGAGCGTTTGTTCGCGCTTGGAAAAAGTGTTTACATTTACAGAGAATGTGTTATTCGCAATGATCCAGTTGTTCGCGAGTCAGGTTTTATTTTTGTTTGTGTTTCTGCACCGTCTAAATTTTCAGTATGTTATGTAACTTCTATATAAGCGCTTGCCAAGAGTCTTTTTTTTGTTTTAAAATATTCTGAATGCTTTACATTCTACAAAATAGGCAGCTTTTTATATTCTTGTAGAAGCAACGGAGATGTATCATTGCTCCATTCCATCGCAAACATCGAAATGTGCGCTACCACGAGTATTGTTTAAACTGAGCAATCGTGCCGCAATTAATTCCTTTGAGCACGTACCTGATACCGACATCAATCGGATCCTGCTCACGGTTATTCGCACATAGCAAACCATAAAGCGAACGTGTGCGCATAATCGTTTACATTTGAGTATTCGCAGTAGATCAGTGCGTGCGTGCTCAAGTTATAATGCACTTATATGTAAAGGTAGAATACTGTTAATTGTACAGTCTGCTCCTCATGACATCCAAATTCCCTAAGTCTAATAATATGATCCAAACTGAAGCAGAACTTTATTGAAAATAAAATAACTTCACTCATTATGTCATCAATGCGATAGAGATTAAATAATAGATTTTGAAACTAGACCGACAGACCTCCTTTTTAACACTGTTGTTGGATGTTTTGTTATGAAGATTTAAAATTAGTATTTAGTTTATGATACAACCAAAGATCATCCCCCTTTGGTTTGTGGTGACAGCGATTCGCTAACTAAAGTAGCCGTTTACCGTCTTTTCCTATACTTCTTGGCCTCTGAGATATCCTGGATGGAATTTTTTTAAATGAACATATGATGTTGTATATCTTTTAATTCCAATATTTGTAATTTTTACAATATTTTATTTTATATATTAAATTTACTAGAAGTTGGAAATGTTCAACTGGCAATAAACTGTGTGATTTTTTTCACAAACCTGCAAACAGATAGTATTTTGCGTTACAACATATCTAGAAGTGCCTCCAGAAAAAGGTAAAAGATATGTATAAAACCTTTCACAACCTGATAGCAAAAGTATAGGAAGTTTTCTCTTTTTATGTTAGATATTGCAAATTCGTAAATCCCACCAGAGACAGGCGCATCTTGACCATAATATTGTAGATAACGGTGCAACTTACGATACATGCAATATCCATTCAAAATCTCACTAGTGAACATGTTTCTATAGAATAGCACATAAAATCGTACCCACTTGATAACACAAAATACACGACTGATTTTAAATTCTCAAATTGCATGACGACTGGTTATATAACGGGTATGTATCCGTTGATCCTTCACTTTTACGTACTTGAGTCTAAGTTATATAAAATTATATATTGACTTAATGAGTACCACAATAAAAAACATATTGAAAAAAAACGATATATATATATATATATATATATATATATATATATATATATATATATATATATATATATATATATATATATATATATATATATATATATATATATATATATATATATATACAGGGTGTCCCAACCAAAAGCAGGTACCCTGAATAACTTTGGAGATAAATTTTTTTTAAAAATTGGTGAAACTTGTCGACTTGTTTCCAAGGGGACATATTTTAATGGAATACTTGTATACCTATCATCATCCCTCTACCCTACATGGTCATCCACTCAAAAAATTCAAGTGGCAAGGGGGGTCGAATAATACATCTTTTGAAAGGTCTTTCAATTCCCTACATAACTGTGTATTTTTTTAACTTTTATCGATTCGTTCTTAAGGAAAATAGTTTTATTTTTGATGATTACACGCAATCGTTTAAAAAATCTAAAATACACGGCACTGGGTATTGAAATTTATAAAAAAACTACATTTTTTAGTGCTCTCAAATCAACATGAGTTTTTTCGACAAAAACACTTTCCTTGTCCGTTTAGTTTTAGAATAATAAAAGACTCATAAGTATTTGATAGTCCTTGAACATTAATTTGTTCACAACCGATTTTAAATCGAGATACATTTTGCCAGAGTGAGTTCTCAGAATGGTTTATACCCTTCAGGAGAGAATAGAAATTGTCAGCATTTATTTTAAAAACGATAATTGTGCTAGAGCTACGGAGCGCATATTCAATTGAAATCACCCCGATAGAAGGGTTGGTTCTCAGTATGTTTTACAATTATTGACAAAATTTATGGAACAGGTTCTGTAGGAAACAAAAAGCATGAACCTCAGTGACCGATTAGGAATGAAGCAGTCGAAGTGGCAGTTCTGGGTCATTTGCAGATGGATAATAGTCAATCGATCAGAAAAGTAGCTGAGGCTTCCGGTGTATCACGAAGCAGTGTTCATGGAATTGTAAAGGCCCACAAATTTCATCCACATAAATTTAAATTGGTACACGAATTAAACGAAAATGATCCCGATCGTCGGCTTGAATTCTGTGAGATTTTTAGTTAACAATTAAACGGTAATGCTAATCTATTGCACAATACGTATTTTTCTGATGAATCGACATTTCAGTTAAATGGGGAGGTAAACAGGCACAATTGTAGGTATTGCAGTGACACCAATCCACATTTGTTCATGGAAACTCATACCCAAAGGCCTCAGAAGTTAATTGTTTGGGCTGGCATCTTCGGGGATCACATTATCGGGCCGTTTTTTATTCCTGACAATTTAAATGGCGAAAGGTACCTCGATCTGTTAGAAAATAACATCGACCCAATGATTACCCAAATCCTCGAAGAAGACGATAATCTTTTAGAGGGCGAACTGTTTTTTCAACAGGATGGGGCACCCACACATTTTGTTATAGCAGTCCGTCAATTTTTGGATAGAGAAGAAGAGGTCCTGTGGAGTGGCCCACTAGGTCACCCGATTTAACTCCCTTGGATTTCTTTCTGTGGGGACATTTGAAATCGAAGGTATTTGGAACAAAACCCGCATATCTGTAAGAGTTACGTGAGATAATTGAATGCCGTTTATTGACTCCAGATGTGTTCAGAAATGTTCGTACAGAATTTCAAGACAGATTATACTACTATATGGAAGTCGGTGGGGGTCATTTTGAACAATACATACGATAATTTAAACTGCTTCTTTTATTTTTATTTCCCGAACCTAAAATAATGAAACAATTATTTCTCAGGAACGAATTAATAAAAGTTTAAAAAAATACACAGTTATGCACAGAATTGAAAGACCTACTTTTGGTTGGGACACCCTGTATATATATATATATATATATATATATATATATATATATATATATATATATATATATATATATATATATATATATATAATATCATATATACATATAACATCTATATTAAAATAATTTTACATTTGACTAACCAATTAGATAACAAGGAAATACAAAGTCAGCGTTGTAGTACAAAATATCATATAAGTAACAAAGATATCTGAGCTAAGAGCTCAATGTCTGGCTCCCTGGTATAGCGCCACTTCCCACGTTTTGCGTGCTACCGTCTACAAGTGATCCACTAGTCATTTAACACCATCAACATGATATTATAAACACCGGACAATGATCTTTTTAACTACCTTGTCAGTTTTGTCCTTGTAATTTAAATGAACATTTTTGTTTTGTATGTAGTAGATAAGATTGTACTAGTAAAATAAATTGTGGATTTGCCAAAAGTATAATTCTTTTTAGATAAGTATTCATAATCAATGATTCATGTATTGGTATTATAATCTATGGACATGCTAGCACTATTTAAAAAAAAACTAGTGAATTTTATGATTTCATATTAAATTCAGGTCAGGAAATGAACAGTAAAATATGACTTCAATCGAAATAAATACGTTTAAGGCTGATTCTTGCAGGATTGGTTAGTATGTTTAGTCCATAAATTCAAATATCAGATCAACTTCGAAATAGCATCTTTATACAGGGTCTATCGAAAATTTTGTACAATTTCCAACGACATGTTGTACTTTTCAAAGTAAGAAAAAGTTTTTATAAACTTATTCTAAAATGCTTCGTTTGAATGATATGTACGAGGGCACTGAAAGGCCAACGCAATAAAAACATTCAGTTATTTCCACTTAACTATTTAAAATGTTCATATGTAATACCACTAGAGGTTAAACTATTTCCGAAAATTTTTTCGAGGTCATGAATATTTTGATAATTATCCTGAGCCGCAGGCGAGCGATAATTTTCTTAAAATATCCATGACCCAGGAAAAAAATGTTCGGTTTTTAATGTAACCTCGAATGGTATTCGGGAAGAAAAATGTCACACCAAGTTGCATTTAATTAAATAATACCAGAATTTATTTTTACTTTAACATAATATGAAAGAATGAACTATGCTAAATCTTAAAATAATATATCTGTGCTACTAAAGTTGGTAAAATAGAAAATTTATAGCTCAATAAAACTAATCATTACTGGATACAACAAAATTTGCTAAAATATAATGTTCTACCAATTGTAGTAATTTAAACTCAACATAATATGAAAGAATTAAATATGCTAAATCTTAAAATGATGTATCTTTTTAACTACAGTGGGTAAAATACAAAATTTTTACTTAAATTGGTCATTACTAAAATTAAATATCCAAATATTATATATATTTGATTAGACAAAATATTTAATTAATGCCATTTCTCCTGGTCTAGCCTATTCACCATTAAGAAGAGGAGAGATAGCAAAGGAATATCAGAAACATTTGAAGTTTGTAACTGAGAATTATTACAATTTTTGATGTAAAAGAAATAAATAATTTTATTAGGTATTTATTTACTTCTGTTCAAATAAGTTAAATTTTTAAAGCAAATAAACGCGGATGCCAAAAAATTGCCACTATAATTCTCTTCAAGGTACCCCAGTACAAAAAAAAATCCAAAAAAATACCTGGGTTGCCATGGTGACACTAAAGAAAACACATTTTATTGGTTAAAAAACACAGGTGTGAAATTTTCTATTTAGTATCTGGAAATTTACTCTTACTAATTGTAAATTTCTGCTTAATAACTGAAAATTTCTAATTACTAATTGGAAATTACGACTTAATAATAGGAAATATCACTTTTCATCTTTTATTTAAATATTTTCAGCATTGGTTAAACGCACTACTATTTACGGATCTAATACTGTATTAGCGTCTAGAGCCTGCTCGGTCACTTTCACCCCTGCCCCACAATTCATGCGCGAGAGTGCGACGTCGTACATACATACGAAGAATATTATAAATAAGACGAAAAGAGTAATTTTTACTCTGATATGATATAAAGAATGAAGATAAATAATACATACTAAATTTTATTCTAATATAACGGCTCAAAAATGACTTAATAATTTGGAAATGTATTTATAACAGTAGCAAACAAAATCTGCTAAACCTACTTAGTTAAATTAAATAATATACATTTTGATGTAGAGCTGATATCAAATATAAATAATTGTTTATTTTTTCTTAAAAAATCATCTGAATATGCACTATCTATGAAAAATGATTACCTGCCTAAAAAGGAAATCCAGAATTCAATCCTTTAATTGGCTGTACTTTGCCTATAAATAAAAGGAGGGCTATTATAACTTGCACTACAATACAATATTTGCAAAGATTTTTCAAAATGTCATTTGGAAACATGTACTCTCAATATGAGCAAATTTAAAAAAAATATATACCAAATTATTGCCAAATCTAAATGATTAATTGAATTAGTTTTGAATAATATTATTGTATGTGTATTGTAACTCCTTTTTTTGTTTTTATAAATAATTAATTATATCTTGCGAAACAAGCGTATCTAATAATATCTATATAACTACTCAATAAATTAAAACACGTTCTAATTCATTTACTTCATAATACCTGGAGAACTGCCATTAAAAAATACAATTTCTCGTAAATTCTCCACATTCAATCAACATTCGTTCCCAACAAAATATTACATTATTAATTTGAAATCGCGGTAAATCCTCAGTTTCTCCACGACACGAGGAGCTGTTACCAATCAGCGGGAATCATTGTCTCATTGTTGAAGGGGTGATTGATGTCAGTTATTATCCTCCAGATGGTACTGCCTAGTTTATCGGGCTGGTGTGTGATTGATTTGCAAGAGGTCACTGATTCCCTCGTCTTTTAGTAGAAGCATATCTGCTTCTGCCTATTGAATTCGTATGGAATTTGTAAAATTTAATAGGCCTGATGCCACTACAAATAAATGTCTACAAAGATTTGTTCTTACTTGACAATTATTCAGATTATTTATATCTTACCGACAGGAAATTCTATTGAATTAGATTTTAATTACAGACATATATTTCAAGAGCTCGTGAATACATTAAGTCACTTTCCCATTTACTGGCAACTTATAGTAGATTCAATGTCATCAATGCTGAATTTAGATGGTTGTGTCTATGGTGGTATTACAGTTAGTGCTTATGGGTGTAACTGAATACAATTTCAAACAAACCTGTAGAGAGGAAATTTATTTATTAATTTGTAGACTATTTTTGGCATATAGGAAGGAAACCCAAACTTGTTCAATTAATAATCATAAAGAAATTGAGGTGCCAGCTACATAAAACTTTTGCAATATTGATGAACATTAACCGTTTTGAGCCAGAAACCCTTATTTATATTTGGGTTGATCATGACAATAGATTTCTTGGCACCAGATAATTTTCGTGCGTGCAGGGCCGGCTAATAGAGTAAAAGACAATAGCAATCATTTGTACAGAGCAATTAAAATACATACCTAGAGTATCTTAATATTTCATGGAACCTCCTACCAACGGCGATTCGTGGATCAAGAGATAGGGAGGTCAATTAGAAAAGTTTACTGTATTACCTACCTTTTAAAGTGATTTATATTCCAAGTCGATTCTCCGGTATTCTTGAGATGCAAAGTGGTCAATTACTTTTTCATTAAAGTCTTTTATCTTCTTTATTAATGTCCTTCCTATGGTAAGCATAGCTAAAGAAGATAACCTTTCCTCACCCATGGTATTTCTTAAAAATGTCTTTATTCTTTTTTAAGGTGGAAAAACAACGTTCACTTACGACGGTAGTCATAGGGAGAATACACAAGATTTTTAACAGTTTGACACTTTCAGAAAAAGTATTGCACAAATTATTGTTAATAAAAAGCTGTAACAAAGCAACTGCACCTTCACTATTGGAAAAATCTTCTCGGCTATATAATACTTCTAATTCAGTTTTAAGTTTCAAATGATTTATGACTGGATACTCCGTTTTAACTAATTTAAACATATCTTGAGGAAAGCTTTTTTTATAATCTTTAAATCGATCTGCGTGAAATAACTGAGACACTGCTAAATGATTACTGAAGCCAAACCTGTTTTTGATCTCAGATGTAATTATATCACAAACTTCTAATGAAATTCTCCTTTTTGATTCTTCCGTTTTACATCTCTGGACAGACTACATGGATGTTTCCTCCAAATAGTTATTCAAAATTTTATTTCTGATGTCTTCAATTTTACTATTAAAAACGCCAATACACTTATTTACTGTTATGACATCGATATTACATTTTTGTATTTGATTGAACAATATATCACAATGAGGCATAACTAAATGAAGAAAATTTAACCAGTAAAGAAAATGTTCATTTTGTAAGTAGTGTTTTAAACCAATAACTTGGTTTAAAGTGTTGTTTTCTGATTCATTATCAATGATATTTTCTAAACAATCTAATAATTCTGTTCGATAGGTAAACAGTCTCTATGCACTTTGTATTAATATTCCATCGTGTTGGAGCCGCTTTAGGTAATCTCACCTTAACAACATTATCTAACACGGCTGTTCTTTTTGGCGATTTTCCAAAGAAAAAAGAAAAGCTATGTAAATTAGCAAAAAAAATGTTTATGCTTTATTGTCATATTAGGTTTTGGACGGCCACCACCTTTGAATTTCACTCGGTCTTCATACCCCAACTAATGTCCATCTTTCAGTTTTAATGTATTTTGTACAACACTCATATTTAATAGTAAACACCAAAGACACTGTTTTACTTAATTTCACGACAAGTAGAGATTTACTAATAAAATGTTCACAAATAAAAATATTAAAAACAACGCGACAGAATTTACCGACCAACGCGTACCTAGTCATTATTAAGACTGCTGACTGGCAACTGCTCTACTAAACTTCGTGCGTTACCGTGTCAGGGGCATCAGGGACATTGTCCCCGCCAGTGTTTTCTGTCTCTTTTGCTTTCTGACGATTCGCGCATAAGTCTATTTCACTTTAATTCGTTGTAAATTCGGTCTGTAGCTAGCTTTGAGGACACGTTGTGGATTGACCCAAGATTTTTAAATTCTATAAATGAATAATGTAATGATCTAGATATTTGAATAGTATTTTGCGTAGAATGAACTAGAAACTTTAATATATTTTAAAAAAAAATTTTTAAATATATAAGAATATATATATATATATATATATATATATATATATATATATATATATATATATATATATATATAATATATTTTTAAACTTCAGAAAATGAATAGCTCTATTTTTTTATTTGTATGTGGGAGGTCATTGACCAAATGACCCTATAGAAGAACCGCCAGTGCCTCTTACACTCTATCCCAAGATAGATGTAACAAAAGGCGTAATCGATAATGAATGACACTTGGGGATTCAGTCTTGCTTGGTGTAAATCAAGTATTTCAAAAATGAGTGGACGGTGTTATACAGGGTATTAATTTATAAAAATCGTTACTAATAAACTATCTTTGTTTTTCAAGATATGAAAAGAATTCCTTTAAAAAAATGTTGTTTATAATGCAATTTGTGCCTCTACTAAATTTCAGAAATATAAATTTACTCTGTTGGAACTGCCCTTTTCTCAATGAATTATCATTTTACTTCGAATTTTTAATAGCCATTTTTGCAAGTTGAGAGTGTCCTGAAATCACAAATGACTTTTCTAAAATAAATTAGTATTATGAATAACTTTTGTTCTTAACATTTTATCTTATTTACAACAAAAAACTGATTACTTTGAACAAATTCTAAATTTTTTTTGTGTTACATCTATCCTGGGGCATCTGATAGAAGCGGTAAAATAATTTTCCTTTTAAAACCAATACTACACAAAGCAATTACAGCTTATTTAAAAACTTATTTGCAACATAAGAAACGTCGGCTTCTTTGATCCCTTTACCGCTGTCAAAATGCTGACGTTTTTTATGTTATAAATAAGTTTGAAATCTACTATACCATTTATTCCTCAACTGTTACGCATTGGTTGCAATACTCGTTTACTATACAACGTGATTCAAAAAAATGAATATAATTTCAATTGGCTATATTTGCTGCACTATACGTTTTATTTGAATTCTGTAAATTGCATTTGAAAGAGGATGTTGTAAGGTTTCGAATACTACTGCCAGAGCACTCTGGCGTCGCTGATCAGCGTTAGTTCTCAAATGAATGAATATTCAGAAGATTATCAATCAATCAAATCAATTCAATCAATCAATCGTTCGTGTATGAGAGTAATGGTAGAGTTAATTTGTGAGAGATTTTGATGTGAAATTGTGGTGGAAAAAGTGAATGTTATTTATTATTAAAACTTTTGAGCATCGATTGGGTGAATTTACATTAACTATAATATCGCATTGCACTGTTTAAACATAAATATAAACACATTATTGTGTTTCCACAGAGAAATAAAAACTTAGAAAAAAAACTAGAAAAAGTGTTAACATGTAAAACAGGATATAAACACTTTGTGTATAATCAGGGCAGAACTCTTTGAAATATGAAGACAACTGTGGATGTTGTAAAAATAATATACGTCAAAATGAAAATTATGTTAAATGCCACGGAAAGTGCAAAAAAATGTTCCATAACAAATGTGCAGAAATCAATGATAAAGATTTTCAACTGATTCAAAAACATAAGGGGGCCAGATGGTTTGATGACAGTCGTATATCATTTCTAGAATTTGCATTAAATATTCAAAATCAAATCAAGCAATTAAAAGATCAAGTCTCAAAATAATTGAAAATATTTGAAGATGTATTAAACAAAAATTGTGGTAACACAAAAATGGAATCCTCAAGTGAAAATAAAAGTTATGCCATGGCGGCAGCAAATGAGGTAGTAATTATAAAACTAAAAGCGAAGCAAGAATCAAAAAAAAAACTATAGAAATTATACAACAAATTTTAAAACTAGCAGCCCTTGAAGTGGGTATTACAGAAATGATGAATATCAAGGAAGAAGGTGTCATTATTAAACGCAAGAACAAAAAAGAACATGAAAAAATTAAAAAGGCTGCAGAAAAGAAACTTCCAAAAAATTATCAAATAAAAGCACCAGAATAAAAAAAATCCAAGCATTAAAATAGTAGATATACAAGAAAAGTTAGAAAATGACGAATTAATTAATTGTATTACAAAACGAAATATATTTTTGCAAGGTATAGACATGAACTTAGAGGTAAAAATTGTTAAACAAATGAGAAGAAATTATATGGCAATTGTGGAATGTGATTCAATAACAGCTAAGAAAATATTATCTGAAGGATGTTTATGTATAAATTGGTCAAGATGTAGAGTATTCGATTGCGTCAGTATTTTCCGATGTTTTAAGTGTGCTGGATATGACCATCATGCTGATAATTGCAGTAGTGAACCAAGATGTTTACATTGTGTTGAAAGCAGACATGATACTGGCTCCTGCAAAAATGAAATTGTTAAATGTGTAAACTGTATAGATTCCAACACTAAGTTTAATTTAGATTTATGTATTTCATAATGTTTATGTGAAAAATTGTCATGCATATTTAAAAAAAGTGCAGATGCAAGGTAAAAAGTTAAACAAATACAAAGAGAATAGCAATTACCAGATAAAAGAGGCGCCAAGTTTAATATCTTGCATTTAAATGTCCAGTGTATTAGGAATAAGATAACATATTAGCTTTATATAGATCACCAGGTGAAAATGATTTTAATACTTTTGTGAGAGATTTGAACTATATTTTAAACCTAATTTGATTAAAAAATGATATTAGGGTAGTTCTATGTGGCGATTTCAACATTGATTATGCCATTGATTCTGTACATCAGACTGATCTTGTTAATATTGTGTCATCCTATAATTTATCTAATTTAGTAAATGAACCAACAAGAGTAACTGTAAAATCCCCAAAAACTGTTATGTGTGTAAACTATAGCAAAAATGATTCTTGTTCTGCTTTGCATGATGGTATTCTTGAATGGAAAAATATTGCGAACTAAATTAGAAAGTGATTAACAAAAATTTTAAAAATATATAGAAGTTTATAAACAGGTACTTGAAAAAGCTGAAGCGTTGTACAATGTCAAATTTTATAAGCTCTAATAACAAATCTCGAGCAGCTTGGGCAATAATAAATATTAATATTAGTAATCAAAATGATAGTATACATTCTGTTAGTAAAATAGTTACAAACAATAAGAGTGAGTCGAACCCAACAAAAATAGCAAACATGTTTAATGACCATTTTATAAACATTCTTAAACAATTGATTAATCAGTTAATAGATCCAAATGAAAATAGATTTAAACCTTCAACAAAAACTAACTTAGAAGAAGTAACTGAAACTGAAGTTTTCAATATTTTTAATTCATTGAAGAGTTTAAATTCTGCAGGTTTTGATAATGTTTCGTCAAATTTACTGAAAAATTATATTTATTTTTTTTTGTTAAACCAATAACCTACTTGATCAATCTGTCAGTCAATAAAGGTGTTCTTCCTGACATATTAAAAATTGTGAAAATAATTCCATTTGCGTAAAAAAGGAGCTAGAAATGAAATAGATAACTATAGGAAAATAGCTTTATTATTGACATTTTCAAAAATTGTATTCAATAGAATTGTAAATTTTCTTTCAAAGTTCAATATACTTTCTTCTTGTCAGTTTGGCTTTCAAAAAGGAAAATCCAAAAAATCTGCAATAAATAATTTTCTACTGCGTGCGTCTTCATGAAAACTTAAATAGTAAAAATAAATGTGTTGGTATGTTCTTAGATCTAAGTGAAGCATTTGATCTTGTAAACCATGAGTTACTACTTGATGAACTATGTATGTATGGCTTAAGAAGTAAAGTTCACAATTGGATACATTCTTATCTTTCACAAAGGAGCAAAATTGTAGAGATTAATGGTCACAGATCAGATAATAGAAACAATGAATGTGGGGGAGTCCAGGGGTCCGTCCTTGGACCTTAACTGTTCA
Organism: Rhamnusium bicolor; assembly: GCA_029963845.1. Lineage (NCBI taxonomy): Eukaryota > Metazoa > Arthropoda > Insecta > Coleoptera > Cerambycidae > Rhamnusium > Rhamnusium bicolor. The sequence goes on from JANEYF010004911.1 coordinate 40,492, forward strand.
TTGTTTTTATAAATGATATATCAAACAGTGTCAAACAAACTAATCTAACTTTATTCGCTGATGATACGTCTTTTAATTGCACAGATTTCTCCATAAATGAAGTTCTATCGCAGAGTTAAAATACTATAAACACATGTCTTGAATGGTTTAGAAAGAATAAGTTTTTGAATATTTCTAAAACGGAATTTAAATTATTCAAACCAAAAACTCAAAAACCCTTATGATGATTTTTATTCCGTGAATAATGCGGCTAGCAATGTTTTTATATGTTCTTAATATTTAGTTGATGTGGTCTGCTTGAATGGTGCTTTCAATTTTATCAAATAAAGTGTAGATTGTCCAGTTTTCAGTTTTTTTTGAAGAAAACATTTTTATGCTAAATTGAATGAATGAACAAAATACCAAAATTGTTTGTCTATCGCAACTGAATTCTTTATAACGTAAACGAATATTGTTTCGGAGTCTTTACATTAATTCTATGACGCCGACGCGAAGTGTTAGCAGTACTGTTAAATAAGAGATAATTTTTGAGGTCAATGTGCAAATAATAAAAAATTAATAGCCTTTTTGGCTTCAAGGTTAAACTTCTCACTGCACTTCAATCTGTAATTTTCATTGCACAACAGTCCCTGTTCTATCTTCTTTTTCAGCATAAATTTTCCATTTTGGGAAGGATATTCTTCTCATCTTTCCCTTGCAATTTCTGATCTTTTTTTCTGTTAATTTCAATTTCGTAGCCGTTTTCTCTTTTAGATCAAAAATATTCTTTATAACGTTGCCTTTTTTTCTAAAAAATGACATCATTGCGGCCAGCTGAAACTAATTCATTTTCGGCCATGACAGATAATTTATTTTTAAGGTAATCATTCATTTACAAGTTTTTCAAAAATTTTCTCAGGAATTTCACATTTATCACTATTTCCTTCTTCATCACTGAAGTGAACATGTGCACTACCAGAGGAAACATTTTCATTACTAGATGTCACTATTACACTACTTTTATTTTTCAAGATATAAAAAAATTTCATCAAAATAGGTTGTTTAGAATACTTGTGCTTCTACTTACTTATTAAACTTCAGAAATATAAATTTATTTTTTTCTAATAAATTAGTGTTATACATTGATTTTTAAAAATCGTTTTTGCAAGTTTAAAATACCCTGAAATCACAAATACATTTTTTTTTATAAATTATGAATAACTTTTGTTCTTAACGTCTTATCTTAATTTCATCAAAAAAATACTATTAAAAAACGGACAGCTCGAACAAAGTAAATTTATATTCCTAAAATTTGGTAAATAGACACAAATTGTATTCTAAACAACTTCTTTCATGAAATTTTTTCATTGAAAAATAAAGGTAGTTTAGTGACGATATTTATAAATTGACTTATAAAACACCCTGTATAACACCGATTTAACTTATTTTTGATATATCATAGTTATACAATAAGCAGAGTCCCGAGGTGCTATTCCAAAATTTGAAAATGTTTCGTCCATTACACCTCTTGTTACATTTATCCTGGGATACAGTGTATATACCGCTGCGTCTGATACAAGTAGTAAAATATTTTCACTTAAACAGCAATATCACAAATCATTTACCACTATTTCCTTAATTGTTCGCGCATTGGTTTGCAATACCCGTTTACTACATATTAACAGTATTTATTACATATTAACAGTGTTTATTACATATCAACAGTGGAGGTGTACTCTGAATACCATTTAAAATGCGTATAATAACAATAATGATTATATGATCCTTGAATTTCATGACTTCGTCAACACAAATCCACACGTACTGATTTTTCGCGGCCTCCGTGATATTGTCGGCATAGTTGTTACTATTTATTTTTATCCTTGTGCCGATCATATATGCGTAGATAAACTGAATCTGAATAGGGAATATAAAATAGTCTAGATCTCACTGCACAAGCACAGCTACTCTTCTTTTCTATGGGAGACAGGCCAACCGGGAAGCCGATCCTGGGATTCACAGAAAATTTCCGATGGCTAAACTAATGAGTGGTAATTCCGGAGGGCGACGTCTTCAGCAACAAAGACTCATGAGCCATAACGTTTATTGGTTTATACGTTTATTAAATAAATGATCACGAAAGTCGACGTTGTTTCATTTTGGGTAATTAAAAATAATTATTTTTTAAACAAAGTTTCACAAGACATTTTTAATTAATCAGTAGTCATGATTTACCGTAACAAAATTATCATAATTGTTCTTTCATGACGTAAATAATTTTTTTATAACAGATTATTTTTTCCGTTAATTAAAAACATATTAATTTTTTTTATTTTACAGCAATAATGTTGGAAAATGAATATAAAGAAAATAAAAATTACACAACGTTTCCTTCAATCCATTGTATGATGACTAGAGTTTTTATAATATCTTCAGATATAAAAACTGTTTCCATATAATTTTGAAGGTTATAAAATATTTATTAACTCGCATAAGGCGTTAAAAATTGTGCATCTTTGTCGCTTTATTAAAAATACTTTTTTGTCAGTAAGATTTAAAAGCACTGAAGGAACATTTTATATTCAGTAATTGTTCCCTCACAATTCTTTGTTCCATTCTCTTTTAACAAAGGCTTTTAAGTGGACTTTTTATTGGACATACATCTATCGAAAGATATTAACAAGTTCTTTTATAGCATTTTTTTATGATATAAATTTCATATACTAGTCGGCCATTAAATTTATCAAGAGTCGTGTGGAAATGTACATTTTTTATTTACAAATATACAGGATGTTTCCGTTTTAAGTTCAGATTGTAGAGAAAGTTATTCTGTACAACATATTATTATAAAAATTAAAAAGGTTTCGTTGGGAGATTCAGGGTGTTAAAATATGTTTGTAAAAAATTCTTTAGGTCATAGATCGTGACCAGCTCAATTCAGGTATCAAATTTAAGTTAGGGCTAAATATAAAATTAGTTATATAGAGCGGTGCCACACAACTACGCATTTATTTATCACAGTTGATACAATTATGGTTTATAAAAGTGCTTACCTTTTGTTTCTGTTATACGGAAGACAGGAACAACTCAGACGCCCTACGAGGGAGCATTTGTATAACATAGTGTCCCTCCCGTGTTTGCTGTCATGACAAATACCTCATACCGTAGATTCTTTTGATTAAAACTCCTGGTAACACTTACTCACTACTTTATTAAGTAACTAATAATTAACAATATTAACTTAATGAAGGGCTTAACTGTACCCAGAATTAAACACTGCTTATTATTTTTCTTCCCGACTTATTTTTTCTTTACTCGCACAACTCCAAATCAGTACTAAGCTGTTTCACCCGCCGTATGCCTTATACATCCATCTATCTATCCATTTATCCATCCATTTAGAACTTTCTTGAATATTCCTGACATTGACTCTTCTCGAACGATTCTTCTTAAGTTCGGACTTCCCTGGTTATTTAATTTAAGTTTTAATAACGGTAATACCATCTCTGGACACATTGTCCAGTCCATTGGCGTAACAATAGTTTCCATACTTCCTTCCGACAAACATCTTCATTGTATAAAGAGGAAATATACGTTTAAAATCCACGACAATATTATTTGCAAACTGAAAAAAGGTTGTTATTCATCTACAAAATGTTTTCAATAAGACATCGACTAATAAATCATAATTTTGTATAACGTGGATTTTCTTGTAACACGTCACTTCACATATTACTAACTTGTATATGGGAGGATATTTTTAAAGTTTTTAATACATTTAGTTGGTACATACTTGTTCTTCTGGATCTAGGTGCTGGTTTTGAAAACTCTAATGGAAGTTATCTTTTATGTTTTCTGATTGTGCCCAAAAATATGAGTTTATGTAGTAGGGTATTCATCAGGGGAACAGAGTTAAACCAATTATCCATGGTTATGTCCCTGCTAGTACCAGAAATGCATAGGGAAATTCTAACAATTACATCTAAAATCTATTTGACATTTTGTATGACCTATCAGGTTGTAAATATACATGTATCTCCATATGGTCAGTATAAAACATCTTGGAATCAGACATAGCAAGTGTCTTTGTGCCATATTTATTTTATTTTAAAGGTATCCTACCGATTATTTCATTCAAAATAAAATAAACGTTTTTAATTGATTCCAACTATGGAAACTGTGGAAATTATGTGTTCGTTTTTGTATTTCGGCTGATGACTGAATCTGTTGGTCCCAACCAGAATAATGCTATCCCGTTTTACAGTTCAAAATGAGTATTTTTGTTGTCGAATCTAATGCACCTCAAAAGAAATATGCACCTTTGCTGAGACATTACTAAGTGGAATAATTCAATTCCATAATTGTCTCTCTTCCGTACGTCATCCATGTTGATACAATTGACAGTTTATATATATATCCGAGATATAGTAATCTAATATTGTTTGGAGTCAGACAAGGAGACATTATCTCACCGAAGCTGCTTACCTTGGCGCTGCAAGACATTTTTAGAAACCTGACGTGGGAGTGGAAATGCGTCAATATCGACGGAAGTTCCTCAATTACCTGCGCTTCGCTGACGAGATTATCCTGAAGAGCACCGATGCCTACAAGCTTAGAGAGCTGAAAGAAGCTTCGAAATCTGTGAGCCTGAAGTTGAACCTCTTGAGGGACAAGTTCATGAGCCGACACAACATCCAGGTCACACTAAAAAACTACATGATTGAAATAGTTGGAAAGTATGTGTACCTCATTATGCTTGACAAGGACAACCAAAACGGGCCAAAGTAGAGGAAGAAGAATATTGCTCGAACTTCGTTAGTACTTGTAGAATTAGCATCTTTTTCACGTATATTTTTCCACTCGCACGTATTTCTTCAATGTATTAATTCGTACTACTTGACTAATATATCATAGCAGTAAGATAAAGATGAGCAAAGCGTTGTTTAGAATATTGACCGTCTTCGCATAACGTTTGTATTAGTACATCGGTACACTATTGAAAAACTAACTTTCAGAAAATTGTTGTATTTAATTGTTGTAGTTCAGTGTTTTGTGAATTGTGGTGCAATCAATTTTGGCGCCTTGCACATATCTGTGCCGTGTAATGTTGGTCAAATAATGCAAGTAGTAATTGTCGATGGCTTCTTTATTCATAAAGTAATTCCATACATCCATGGGCGTTTCTTAAATCTCCTAAACGTCTCCGTGCATTTCATAGCAAGTGTCCCGATATTCCTGAACCACCACAGCCGATTCTTACACGTTGGGGAACATGGCTGCAGGCAGCTTTTTATTATGCTGAATAGTTCCAACAAATAAAAGCTGTGATACTACAATTCAATCCAGATGAGGCTGTAGCTATTAAGGAAAGCCAGACAAAATTCGAAGATATTGCGAAGAACTATAAACCATTACATGAAAGCATAAAAAAATTAGAAAACAGTGCGTTGTCGTTAACGGAGTCATTGTAAATTTTGGACGAAGTAAATCTACTGCTACACGCTATAGGTGACGCGTTAAAGAAAAGTTCACAAGTGTGTTGAATAAAGACACCGGTTTTACCAAATTAAGACAAATATGTGATGGTGCAGCCCCAGATCCATTAAATGCGTTCAAAGACTGTTTTACGTATGCGTGAATTACATCAGTAGATGTCGAACGGTCGTTTTCAAAATATAAGAATATATTTTCACCAAAGCGAACATCACTTATGGAGACAACCATAGAAACATACCTGATGCTTCAAAATGGCTACACATCTTCTCCAGTTTGTGATAAGCAAGCTAGTTCATCAAGCTAGTTAAGAGGGTAAGTTTTACATACATTGTTATAAATTGTAACAGTTTATTGTTTCTCGTGTTAGTTAATTTTGCGTACGCCACTGTCCCATGGAACATTTTTGACAGCCCTACAGATGAGATACTTAATTGACACTGGAGTTCCCCAAGACAGGGTTCATTTTAAGTAAAGAATAAGATGGGATACGTCTCTTTATATTTTCTTGTCCGGTATTCATATTCATTGGCTGAGGTGGATGCTCCTTCTAGTAGGTTAATTTGTCTTTTCCTAAAAAAAAACGTGAAAATTATTAATAATTAATAATTAATTAATAATGTTTTTAATATTTCCGAATTACTCACCTATATAGGATAAACATGTACTGGCAGAGTAAACACCCCTATGGGTATACATTAATCAAAGGCGTACATAGCAAAACTAGTCTCTAATTGATCTTAATCAAAGAAGAACAGGGATACATCAGTATGACAAGAGCTTTGAAATTAAGCGTCATTTAATATATTATTATTATTATTATATACAATCTTTTTTAATTTTCGTTTATCTGAATCGGAAATAAAATCACTCAGGAATTATGATTTTTCTACAGATATACCTAATATAATCGTTTCGTATTAAAATTGAATATTTCAAATTATTATTATTATTATTATTATTACTCGTTCGTCCACACATTATACAGACATCTATATTAAAAATTCATTTTATATTTTGCATATATATGATTATCCTCAAGGTGGCAATCAGACTTAAACTCGTTTTTGCAAACAGGAAACAATAATTATTTTATTACATGTAATAATTCTTGTTATACGTCCACATCTTCGAGTGCTACAGGAACGGCTATTAATTAAGAAATGAAGAAATGATAAAAAATTGAATTGTGTTACCTACTACAGAGCATTCGCAATTATCAAAAGAGAAATAAAAGTTAAGTTTGGGATTCCAATAGTAGTACTTAAGCAAAAGAATCAACAGTTATTCAAATTTGCGACAATTAAGTTATACACATTTCTTAAATGTTTTGAGCTTTCACCCCAGAACCCTGATCCCACCAAGAAACTGCTATACCCTGTTGAGTGTGTTTTTGTTGTCTCTAAATTTGCAGCCTCATTCTGCACAAAGTCTATATAGGATACAAAATGTTATATTTATTACATCAGCTGTTTAATGGTTAAATTAATAACTTCAACAAAACTATGATTTATTTAAAATTTTAGATAGTATGGCCATCGTTTAAATATATTAGTTAGTCAACCTTATATTCTGGTAAACGCCACTAGATGGCTCTAATTCATTTTATCCAAATGAAATTAAAAACTCTTTTCTTAAACAGAAATTAAAACGGTTTGTATACTTAATATAATAAATTAAATTTAGCAGATTAAGTCCAAACATTTCAACCTAACTAATCGTCGCTTAAGATGCAATACCTTGTAACCCACTTAACGGCTTTTTTATTGGAGAGCAAACAAACTAACAATACTCAATACCTCTCAACCCTCAAAATTGACGGAAATGCGTAGCTTATGTGATATTACTATTGGGTTACAATAGGTGTGTTCTTTTACCTTTTTAGGTTACGGAGGCTACCTCAAAAGAAATTATGCTTTTATTTATGCAGTGTAATCGTAAAACAACTTAGATTAGCTAAGATTGTTGGTAAAAAGAACACACCTAATGTCTTGCCTTAAAACTCACAGAATTGGAGGAAGTGATATTGCTTTCATGTCTGAGGGATACGAAATTTCTTATTTCTAAAATAGTTGATTTATTATAAAACTGTGGCTTACCAGATTTTGCGGATGCATAAACTGACATCCCATAAGTCTAATGTTTAATGACGCCAAGTCTTGTTTTGACAAAAAGGTGGGTTACAAGATATTGCATCTTAGATGTAATATATTTAAATAATAGTCGTTCTATAGACATTCTAGTAAATAAATTTTTTTGCAATTTTAACGTTATGTTAATGTTAATCGTTATAATAAAAAAATTTCTTACCATAATATCTATAAAATAATCATAATAGTCTTCTGTTTTTTTGGTATTTTGAAATAACCGATAATCATCATGGAAACGTCAATGTAATGTCATGTTGAAGTATACTTTAAAGGTTTTCTTCGAACACAAGAACTAAAGAATTAAAACAAAATGAATAGAAGAAGATTCGATAAAAGAAATAATAATTCCATACCTACAGTAATTTTCAGAATAAAAGAGAACGTATTGCGCCATCATAATTTATTTATTACTTAACTGTTAAAGACACAGATCGCCGAAAATTCAGAACACATCAAAGGCTTTATTTGAAATGTAAATGAAAATATTAAAATTTATCATAAGTTATAGGGCAATAAAACGTTCGTTATTATGGATTATTTACATCATTAGTATGTATAACCAAATCGCTTTTTGGTATAAAACACCATAAGGTCCAGCTCTTTTAACACTGTAAGATGCCGAGTAATAATATAGCCATCCTATTAAATTACATCAACTTGGTAGTAATTCTTATAAAAGTAACATTAATAATTAATGTCAAAAACATAAACTTACCTACGCCGACATACTACTTTAACATTTAAATTACATTTCAATTAATTAAGATTTATTAACTATCTCTAAACTAAATGACTCCTGCAGTGACATACGATCTTTACTTTCAAATATTAATTCATTATGCTGATTTCGAAATGGTAGAAGAAAAAATTATCGGGTTGAATCAGCTACCTGGAGTGACATGGACACTGTTTAGATTCTTGATAAGATCTTGGTGGAGTAATAAATTATATTTTAATTAATTTAGATCGTTGTTAATTATTGGTAGCATATTTACTAGAAAAGTACAATAGAATAAACAATTGCGTATTGTTTTACATTGACATAATTATAAAAAATTATAACAATTCAGTATTATTCTTAACCTCAACGTTTTCACAAGAAGCTCAAGCGTTTTTAAATTTAACTGACAGATATGGACAGACAGACGCAACTATATTTTTTTTAACCTACACATTCATTGAAAGGTAGTGAAATGAAAATTTTCGAGTGGTCAAAATCATTAGATTCATTTCTCTCGTTTAAGATGAAAAACAAAAATGATTGATTATTTTATTTTATTTTATTTTATTTTATTTTACACCAGCCAACAGAACAAATTCCATATGCAGGGTGGGAATAGTACATACAAAGGCTAATAAATATACAATTTAACAAAGATAAATTAACTCCTATATGAAAAAGTCTATCTGACAGCACATTTTTGTCACTTTGACAGCGATAAAAAAGGTGCATCGTTTTTTTATCACCGATAAAAATGCTTGTTCCTCAAAATCAGAGTACAACTAGTAGTCGCACGTCAGTTTAAAATCTGTCCTATCAGCTAAAATTAAGTATTGTTGAAACTATACTGTACAATATGAGTCGTTTTGGAAAAATTTCGACTGAACAAATTGTAAAAAACATAGAAAAATCAATTCCGCAATCCACAAAAAACACGAAATGGTCAATATTTTTAATAACTGTTCCTTTAAATAATTTTATAAATAAAGATAATTATTGTTGTTGTTCGTTCACATATTCTGTCGTTAATTTATCTTGCCAAAAAACACTCGAGCTTTTCTTTTATGGATAAATTTCTTTTTAACTAAAAATTTTGCCAATCAGTAATTTTGCTCGAAAAACTGACATTTGACAAAATCGCTCGACCTACGGTCTCGCGATTTTTTCATGTCAGTTTTTCTTATAAAATTACTGATTGGCAAAATTATTTCGTTACAAAGAGAAATTTACTGTTGACTAATAAATATACAAATAATTTAAATTAAACTTTACATATAGAAGAAAGAGAAAAAGAAAAATAATCAAAAATTAAAAAAATATCGTAGTATGGTTGGTCCTCGTGTTGAGGAGGTTATAGGTTCATTTATTTATTTTTTCCCTTCTCTTTTTTTCTTCTTGTTTCTTTCTTTCATTTTTTTTTATTTTGCCAAAAAATATGCCAAAATCATCTTGGCGATTCTTATAGAAGCTGCACATGTTATATACTGGAGAATTTTTTCAAAATATTAGTACGCGGAGTTGGTAGACAAACGCACTGCTCTTAGTGCTCTTGGGGAATCCTGGGATATGAAAATTTAAGTAATTATTTTCATCACAATTTGGGTATAAATCTAAATGCGCCGATGAAAACAGACAGTTCTCAAGTCAGTGCTCGACTCAACAACACGCAGCTCCAGATATCCAGTGTGCTCTGCCGCAACCAGGTAGTGATAAGAATTACGGGATATTTCGTGGCTGATTAGTGAATCTAGGGTTATCTATTCAACAACTGGCATCGAGAATATTCGGTTGCCATTATTTGTATTTGACGTAAAGATAGAATTCTAAGGCCTCGTATCTGGATAGGACTTCACTAGGTAAACACGAAGTGGCACACGTGAGTTTTTAAGGCCTCGCATCTGGATAGAATCTCACGAAGTGCCTCGGGAAGTAATGTTTTAACCGATCCGTCCGCCAGTCGTACTCACTAAACATAAATTGTAAAGAAGATAAGCTTGAAATTGATGTCCTGTCACATTGAAATGTAAGTAACTACCGAAAGTTAACTTTGTGCATTCACGCATATCTCTGGTCTAGTCAGTTTAAGAGACAGTTTATACTAAAACACGAGTTAGTAAATTAAAACCCAAGTGCTATAGATTTAGACGAGCAACATCCATACGCGGCTGTCATTATTTGTTGTTGGCGGAAAGATAGAATTCTAAGGCCTCGTATCTGGATAGAACCTCACTAGGTAAACGTAATGTAGCATACGTGAGTTTTTAAGGCCTCGTATCTGGATAGAATATCACGAAGTGCCCGGGGGTGTAATGTATTAGCCGTTCCGTACGTCAATAAACCCTAATAAGGGACATAAAGAGCTAACCTAAAGATATAGCACAACCGCGATTAGAAAGTCTAATATACCGTCTGTCCCTGGACTGACATCCTGCCGCTGTGGCACGCTTGTACCCAGTAATCAATTACACCTGGATATAATGCTGCAACGACCGCGCCTGCCGTAATACAGCCTTAAGCATTAGTGACTGTAGAGTCATTAACCGCTTGTTGTAGATACCAGTAGTAGTAGTTACCGTAACTTTGTTTATTTGAAATCACCGCTTGCTTCCTTTTATAAATGTTTGTAGTAATCATTTGAATATTGCCTGCTGATAGTAATAGCGTAGCAGTACTTTCCGTAATTTAGCTATACTTGATATAACTGATCACCGTTCTTGTATTATCATAAACTCTTGTTTGGTTCTTTGTTTAATATTTACGTTGTATTGTAACATAACTGTTGTGTATTTATTTATTGGTTTTCTATTCTTCTGTGAAGCAGTCTTAAATAAAATAGAGTAAGTGAAGTTGAAAATCTACCTTTTATTTAAAGCAAAGGTGTAAGTAAGTAAATCTGTCTGTAAACAGAGAATTATCTTCGGCAGATAATGTGAAGTTGTCTATTGTTACGCAGACGACAACCATACACACAAACCCATAGACATACCGTATCATCGGTGAGTTATCCTAGCTTCTGTCATACCGCTGATAGAATAAAGTGGTGTTCCTACACTTTAAAACAGGAAATAGTGCTCGACACCGTACCGTAATAAAAAGTTCAAAGTACCGCTGCTGTAATAAAGGGTGCCAAAGTGAAAAATACCATTTTGTTACGTCACAAGTTACAAGTGTGGGGGTGGCCCATTTTGTTGAAAGTACATGGTCCATCTATTAACAAAAATATTCTCCAACATATCAACATATCATTTGGTAAGAAACTTAACGTTTCTCCATTTATTCTCTCAAAGAGATATGGTCCATCGCTTCTAAAATTTGTTTTGTCCGTAGTACCAGACAGGAGGTTTTGATATTAAATTGCTACTGCAATGGTAACGAAATTGCAAGCCATTTCCTTCCAGTTTGTTGTTTTCTGTGAAGAATTGTTTCTGCCCGTCTAGTCCAGATGGCGCCACTGATTTCTACGGGAACAATTGGTTCGGTATATTTTTGCACTTATAAGTGCAAAATATCTATTTGTCTTTATTGCTCATACTGTATTCTCAAATGTTAGTCTCTTTCCAAACTATAATCGAGTTTAGGTAGCAGAACACTACGGTGCTACTTCTTTCTTGCTAGTGTACAACACCTGTAGTTCAGCGGTCTGGTAAAATTTATATGTTTTCTGGTATTATCGTGTAATTTTATTATTTAAAAAGTTGATATATTGATTTAACGTACCTTTGAGGTAATTTTCATAATAATATTGTGCCTTATTTATCTTAATTTACGCCATGGGCGAATTTACTTTTCAGTTTACATTATTTGTTGGAACAGCCGTCATTAATATCATTAGCATCGATTTATTGTGCCTTGTTGGAAATTTATCTAATATCCCTCTGATATTGTAATAATTTCGTGTGCTCATTTAAACTCACTTTCGGTTATTGTAAATCTTAGATTTACCTGGCAACGGATGTCGCCATTTTGTATCGTAGTTAGCTGTTTTCTATCTTTGTCTGTTGATGTTTTAGGTCACTTTGTTACGTTGGTAGCTCTATGAAGAGTGGTGACTGGTGATTTTGGAATTTGGTACCCCTTTTTTTGAGGAAACCCATTTGTTTATAACCTTTGTGAGAATTTCCTAACGTGTGCATTTGTTCTGTGGTGGATCATTTTATACCAGTGCATATATTTACCAATTAAGACCTCTGTATGTAAGGTTTTTCTACGTTTAAAATATCGAGTGCTTACTTGAACGTTTACTTAGTATTTAGTTAGAAACGTTGCTCTAGTGGAGACTTGCCTAGTTCTCTGGCAAAGATACTTGCCTAGTTATCTGACCATTGATTAACTTTAAATTATCTGCAGTGACTATATGTTAGTCAAGCTATGTATCTTTATTTAATTTTATTTTGAATTCATTATTACCTCTCTACGAGGAACTAATAAATAATTTATCTTAACGTTACCTTTATTTTGACAATTATCATATTGTTTTAAATTTAGCAAATATTTATTTATTTTATCTTATTATTTATCTGTCTGTATACAAACATTCTAAATTCTATTTTCTTGAAGATTACCTTCTCTTAGTAAAAAATATCTTAAAATATAGTGAATGCCTATTTCATTTGTTTATTATCGTAGCTATACCTAGTTTATTTGTTGGATTAATATTTTTTTCTATTTAACGTAACTTTTATTGATATTTAAGTTAGTTGAAGTCCTCAACTTCCTAAAATATTGTGGGATACCAATCCTAATTTGGTTAGTTTTCAATTTACTCTGTAAATTTGTGTTAACTTTCATATTTTTTCTACGTAGCTGGACAATTCGAACGTCAAAGCTTTTTACATTATTTTGCCTATAGTACTGATTTCATAAAACTCTCCTCTTTTTATGTAAATACCTGGACCAAGAGAAGAGGATAACTGGTGGATCGAACTGATCATTATATACTAAGTGGAGCAGGAAAACGATATTTTATACAACTGGCATTTCGTCTCAAGGGTAACTGCAGTACTGACAGTGGTGATTCCAAACTGACACCGAACCCACTCAGAGCTTAGCTGTTGGTGGATTTTTCACAAAACTAACCCACTTGAAAGTACGTAAGATCTTTGTCCCCAGTGAAAGTTGATATTTGGTCAGAAGAATTTTTGTGAGAGATTTGTTACCTTTTTTTTATTTCTCATAACGTCATATATACATATATTTTTTTTGATTATTTTGTTGGTCTTCAACCACAACCACTTATATTTTTTAACTAAAAAAGGCCATCTGAGCCAATGTAAATATTGTACACTTTTTCATACAGTTTATTATACTTTTTGATCTAGTAATATCTTTTTATTTGACTTCCTTCCCAAACTGAATTCAAGGATTAACATTATCTTTACCTTTTAAACTAAACTTTTAATTATTTGGTACTTGCAAAAGTCCTGCCTAGATTTTGGTGAGAACTCAAATCAATCTAAGCCCTTATTCACGACCTGCTAACTGAGCTACCGGTCAATAAGTACAACCCCCAGCTAATTGTGTCATGCCAGCAATTGTTGCAAGTGCTATAGATGGTTTTATTAAATGTCGCTAGATTTCTGCAAAATATGATTTTGCAGGTTTATTTATTCATTTTTTTTGTTAATTTAAATACACCAAAATCTTAAAAATTTTAAAGTTCAGATTTAGGACGTTTTAAAAGTAAGTCAACTATATATGCTTATATTCGATTTATGAAAGTTTTACATTGTTATTTCTTTCCTTGAGTTTTCCATTTTATGGTCAATATATTATTCGATCTTATTCAATTTTAATATTAATATTATTTACCGCATTAATTATCTCATTACCTAATTAAAATAACTGCATTTATAATGATCTGACGGAGTTTTCATATTACGCATATTATTTTATTAAACCCAGACCATAAAATGTTAGGATGATAGAGTAGTTGGTAATCAGAGGCAACCATTTAACAGATACGTGATCACAATAAGAAATCAATCACTGGCTACTGTATGATGAGTATCTGATGTCGGCTAGTTATGATTCAATCATCGTATCTAACTGGACATTGCCTCATTATTTCCACTTGTAAATGGAGTAATCGAACCGCCCCGACAGCAAAATTCTTCTTGAGCTGATAATCGGCACCAACGTAATAATGGACGATATATGGTTTTCTACAGTCATTAATAAATATTTCAACATACGTATACATATTCCGTAACGAATACAAGTGATTTATAGGTAGTCTTTGGAATTCAATGTATCTGCACTTGGCTATTCATATTTATATGGGAGAGAAGGTGGTATGTATAACAAAATACCATAAATTTTTATTATACAATGCATATCCGCTTGAAGTAGCTTTTAAGTTACTTTAATGTAATTGGACTGAACATACCGCATAACTTATAAACTATCGAATGTAATAAGAATATGTAACATAGACATTCAATTAAATTTAAATTAGTACCATAGGCATACTAACAATTTTCAGTTATTGTGGAATTGCATCGAGGATTTAAGGTAGAGAGATTTCTAACATAATTAAATAATATTAATTAAATCCGAAAGCTCAAACATAATCGGGGTAATTCTGACGACACTTGTTTTCCTAACAATAATAGTTTTGTAAACAATATTCACAATCCACATCAATATCGAAATTGAATAGATATTCTGGTGACCAACTTGTTATCAACTTCGATATGTCTTCAGTGTTGATATTGAAATAATAATTTGACTTTCTATTGGCGACACTTCAATTTTTGTTTTGGGAGACCTTCAAACGCGCCCAGTAAAACCTCAACTGCACATTCGTCTTCTTTATCCTTTTTTAAAGAATTAAATCAGCATTACTTTTTTTAAGGAACAATGGTAATTCTCCTAAAGATGCTTAATTGTAGACAGATTTATCATACGATATTGTAGTATCGTGAATATTTTTATTATTATTTTACTGCGTACGTTTTCTGTAAATTTTCAGATTAGGCAATTAAAGAAAGATATTAAAGAAGATGCATGTGTCAGATATTTAAACTTTAATATCGACCATTCTTTTAAACAAAAAATAAATATAATAAAAAATTTAAAATACAGGTCAGAAAAATTATCAAGGCGACTGTTTTAAAAAAGAGGAAAATATTAATAATATAAAAATATATAATATATCCAATACATCTTATACACAAAATTTTAAATGTTACGAAAAATGTCATTAATAATAACAAAAGCAATGAAACATTTTTTTTACAAAATTCCGTATATACTAGGTCTTTTTGAAAAGTTAGGATCCATTTTATCCAATAATAATGTATCAATTACATTCAAAAATAAAAACACAATAAAAAAGATTGTTCACAAAAATTAAATCACAAACGCCAATATAACTTATGTCTAACGTTATTTATAGCATTCCGTATAACAATAATTGTAACAAGGTATACAATATAGGTCAGACCAAAAGATATTTAAATAAAAGAATATATGAACATAAAAATGCCGCAACTCCAAATAATTTACAAACAAATGTAATTAATGTAACAGCATTAGTTACTCATACTAAAGTGAGATATAAGGTAGATTTTGAAAATGTGGAAATAAATTGGTCAACAAAACAATTTAACAAAACGAATTTTTAATGAAATGCTCGCCATAAAAAAGAAAAATTCAATTAATAAAAGAACAGATACTGAAAACTTAAATTTACCCTACCATAATAAAATAAACATAATGTAGCACTCAATATAATAATTATTTTTTACATATTTAAAAAAACAAAAAGCACACACATATTAGAAGAAGATAAAAACAACAACAATAACAAAAAGAACTATAATTAAAAATATAAAAAAAAACAAACAACATAATCCACTATCATTTGCTGTATATCATTGATAAAGTAAGGATCGTGTATGTGTTTAATGTTGTATTTACCTCGACCTATGTTTTGTACCAGCTTTTGTTTGTTTGATATATTACTGATTATGAACAAGAAAAACACAATTTAACTGTAGTTTAATTATTCATACGATAATTAAGTGCATATTAATATATAATTTATAGTAATTTTATTAGTTCAAACCATTTTACTTTCCAAAAAAGGCTTTATATATAAAAAATAAATAAATAAATATAAAACACATTTTCATCATGATTTCAATCTATAATATTTATGTATATGTATATATATGTTTATTTATATATGTCTGTATATTTATGTATATTATTAAGGCTGGGAATCGAATACGAATAATTCGAGTATTCGAATATTCGAGTATTCGAATATTCGAGTATTCGAATACGAATTTTTCTAATGGGAAATTATTCGAATATTCGAATATTCTAAATGTTCGAATACTCGAATATATTTGAATACTCGAATATATTTGAATATTCGAATACTCGAATACTCGAATATTCGAATACTCGATTATTCGAATACTCGAATATATTCGAGTATTCGAATGTTCGACTATATTTGAGTAAATTTGAATATTAAATTATGTACGAATAGGTATGCAGTATGCATCCAACCAAAGTAGGTAGATAGTAGGTATAGGTAGATACCTATTCTAAAATCCAAATATATAAATAGACCACATTAGTGACACGTTTTACTTCCAGTCAAACTATTCCATCTCTTTCTCGCCTCGACCTTATTCTTACTGTACTAAGGCAGGGGTTAAAATTAAATTTTAAATTTTGGAAAACCTGTAAATATTTAACTATTGACTTTTCATGTATTTGTTTTACCTTCACAATCTGCGTCTTTTTTAAAAACATTCTAATTTTAGAGCACATTTATTTTTTTCGAAAAGGAAAAATAGTTATGACAGAAGTATAATAAACTAGTTCTGTTTTCGTTTTATTTAAGCTTCAATAGTTAAATGTGAACAATAGTGCCTCAATCCTAAAATAAAATACTAACTAAATAATTTTGACCCTTAAAGCACATGTACAGAAGATATACCCTATTGTGGGTATGGAAAGGAAATCAAATTGCCTGCTTAGTGGACTACGTCACGACTATTATTGTGGTCTATCCAACCAAATACTTAAATAAAGTATTCACTATTCACTAGTATTCAGTGCTATATCTATTAATAATGAATATTACAGGATCCGGATTATTCGGATACCTATTCGAATAATTCGGATTATTCGAGTATTCGAATATTCGAATTATTCGAATAGGTATTCGAATAATTCGAATTATTCGAATATCCGAATACTCGAATAGTTCGAATATCGGAATATTCGAATATTCGAATAATTCAAATACCTGTTCGAATAATTCGAATAATCCGAATATCAGAATATCCGAATAGTTCGAATATTCGAATATTTTTTCGAACGAATATTTGAATACTAAAATCTGGAAAATTCCCAGCCTTATATATTACATATTTAGTATTTTTTATGTTTGTCCAACATTTGTCGTATTTTTGTCTCTTTTAAAGTCCTGAAGATTGCAATAAACATAGCAAAATATCGACTTAATTAAAAAAACAATTTTTCTATTTTGATTGACCTATTTCCAGTAAGTTGTAATATCAATATATCATTATATATCATTATAATATCAATATGTCATTAAACATTCAAGATATTCTTAAGCATAAAAACAATCACTTTTTCTAGTTGGTATTACAAAAGAAAACTAGTATAATTACACCAGACTTTATCAACTAAGCACAATTTCCACAATTTTTCAAATTCTTAATTGATATGCAATTATGTTTGAAATATATGAACAATTAAATTTTATTTCCTCGGTTCTTATTTACATCCCAGAAATATGTAACCGCATAGCAACAGCGTAATGGCGCTGAATGTGATTGAAAAAGTGGATGCAGATTTGAGCATTACAGTTTCCATTGCAATATCGGCAGAGCTTTTTTTGTGTAACGAAATTGCAATCCTTTTCGAATTAGTCTGTTTGATCTTCAGTATATAGAACACCAAAATTATCTTGTAGCTAACTATTAATATTAGATTTGACACCACTCCAAACATGGGGATGAATAGCCGAGGATGGGATATCGAGATTTCGCCAAATTCGTCTTCTTCCTCCTCATCTTTCACGCGAGAATATGCTATAGTTATTGTCTGCAGCAATATCAATATCTTAAATATTAAGCCCATTATTCAAGCATACTAGAACGTCTCATCCATGGTTGAAAGTCATCTCTTTTACTTTCCCAATATTAGAAACACGTCGAAGATTACATTTGTTCCTTTACTTTTTGGCATCTACAATACAGATTGAAATTATTGGTTTCATCAAAGAAAGTAATATATTTCTGTACTCCAATATGTTTTAAGAGATTTAATCGCTTGAGACAGTATAGGAATTTTCTTACCGACCGCTCAAGACAGTTTATCGTATCCTGTTAAGAATTGTTAAATTGTCCGTTGTAAAACAGTAATATTTCTTTCCCTTCTGTTACGATCTCACACTAAAATTGTAGTAAAAATATATATGTATGTGTAGAAATATTACTAATTTTGTTAATAATTATATAATCGCCCTAAAATACATTTTTTTTAAAATTTCCAAAAGCAGTGTAATTTTTTCCGAAATTAAAATTACTGTCTCCAAATTATTTTTTTCCGAAATTTAATTAGTCTCTTTGTACTTTTTCCGAGGTTTAATTAACTTCTTTCGAATTTTATATTGAAAAAATATCGAGAATACACTACAAATGATAATTAGTGGATTTTTTAATAATTCTATAAAAACCGAAAAACAGCACAGAAGTAATGTTAAACTACAAACCAATCAATTAAATACAATCTGTATAAAATTAAAGAGATAATCCATTTTACACACAATTTACACGAACGACAAGGATTTCGTGATTTCAGAAAGAATGCTATCAGTGTGTGAGGATCACACGCATGATATCCACCAAGTTTATTATTTCCAATAGTATTAATACGATACCACAGGAGGTCTATAATTGGCCGTCTGCATAAGCTTGAGTCCTGCTAATACGGACCTATTGGCAACGATACTGCTTCCGTCTAGAATAATATTACTAAAGAATTGCCCCTTTACAAATGGCAATACAGGGATATATATTACCATAACTGCATGTGGAGCAATCTAATAACTTACTGTCTTAATATATTAGAATGATCTGTTATAATCGGACAATAGTAATTTGTTTTAGTTTCACTTGGTTGAGGCGAGAATATAAATTATTGGAGTTGTTCCGTTTTCATCTATTTATTCCCAAGAAATCATCGTGACATTTTGTCTTGTCAAATTCAAGAAGTACGTCATATGTAAAATATCAACGCCGCTAATCTTTACTCTCCGCCAGCATATAGTGCTCGTTACTATTTAAGGATATCTAACCCTAATGTGTGTACAATTTGAAGTGCTATTTAACATTTAAATCCTGTTTCTTAGGACTTTCTTAAATAATTAGTGTACCTATTACTTGTCTGCTGTTCGAACCATAGCTTTCGATTCATTAAGATTAGAAGGCCCTCTCCGACGTGGAAGACTAGGAGCCACATAATCTACAGGGTAAGTCGTTTTATCTCGCCATCTCATTGCATATATTGTTTGCTTAATACAAATAGGAAAAATTACGAGTACAGTTCATTTATCTCTCGTGAGTTTATAAAACTAAATTTTCATTTTTGTTTTGAACGCATAAAAAATAGCAGTCGTCATTAGTTCTTGTAATAAAGTTAAAGATTTTTTGTCTCGTATTTTCATTATATGATTAATTACTATAAAACATGTTTTTAAATATTATTATATTATGTGTGGAGTTCGGATATCGGTGAGTCATTTAAGTGTCGTCTGCAGGAACCTTGATAAGAAATGCAAGTATGTCATGTGGATTTATTCATATTGTATACATTTTTCTGTAACCATACAAAGATTAATTCGTTTATGCATTTTCATTAATCATGTAATTTAAAAAAATGTCTATGTATCTAAAAGAATTAGTTCGATTATAAACCAAATATCGTTTAAAAATATAAAATTGTTTGCGAATTATATAGTTGCATTGACATTCAAATATCTTCTAAGAATATCTACCTAATGCAAACAGTGAATAAGCATTTGCATTATTCTCGCAGCCAAGTACAGAGAAGGAATTTGACGCGGGTTTAATTACAGTACAGTAAAAACAATATGAATTAACGGGTACGCCCGCATAAAGAAAAAATTGTACGGTGGAAAATGCAAAATTTGCAAATGGCAGAAAGATGCAACCCGTGGACACGTGTTTTTGACTAATTGGTCTTCATCAGCACGTTGTAGCTGAGTTAAATTGGTGGACAAAACTCAAAAAAGACACTAAAGGAAAACCACTGACAGGGAGCCAGTCGCACCTTTGTGGCTTCCACTTGGATGGCTCTGTATTAGAGCGTCGTCCAAGCATCGCACACGCGGACAACTATAGCAACCTGCGTGGGATTCCGGACCCAGGAGAATAAATAAATACAGAGAAGTAACTTCTCTGTACGAGAGTTATTACAACCTTTTCTACAAAATAAAATTTTATGACCGATATTTATGATCTAACTAATTTACTACTGAATTAAAAATGGGATATTTTTTTCTATCGACTCGGGCTCAAAATCTGGCCAGTCTAGGTCGATGACGTAATAGATGAGTGAACCGGCTCGCATCACCATCTTCCGAAAGGAAAGTAAAACTCTACCTCATCACAAAATGGGGGATCCTTCAAAACTCTAAAGTACCTAAGGCTACAGTTACAGTGCAAGAGACTTCGTGCGAACTATCTTTCGAGCAATTCGACAGAATTTGCACGAAAAAACAAACCCACAAAAACGAATGCAGTATTAGCATAATTAGCATTAAGCATGATCCAAATAGATTCTGGGCTTTTATAAAAAATAATAAAGGATCTACTAGCATATCTAATAACATGTTTTATAATGATCAATTACTTGATAACTCTGAAGATATTTTAAACTCTTATGTCTATTTTTTTAGTAAATCTTTTTCTCCTATATTTGATGCATCCGTGAGCAATGGAGAGTCTACGTCTAGTTCACAGTTGTTGTTTGTCCATATTCGTGAATTTGACGAAAATGAAGTTTTTGTCGCATTGAAACAAATTAAACCCAAAATGACAACTAATCCGGATGTAGTGCCTGCTTTTATTCTAAGGGACTGTGCCTGCATTCTTGCTTCTCCACTTAAAATCTTGTTTAATCTGTGTCTGAAAACTTGTACCTTTCCTGAAATCTTTAAATATTCCAAAATTTGTCCGGTATATAAAAAAGATGACAGACTCGTTATCACAAATTTTCGTCCAATCTCCATGCTGTGTAATTTTTGCAAAGCTCTTTAATTTTTACTGCATAGTAATACTTATCGCAACATTAGTACCAGACTCTCATCTTACCAACACGGTTTCATGAAAGGTCGATCCACCACAACCAACCTAGTGTGTATCACGCAATTAATTGCTGAATCAATAGATAAGCGGGCTGAAACTGACGTTATCTACACAGATTTCTCCAAGGCATTCGACAGACTCGATCATGGGATATTACTTAATAAGCTGAAAATGTTTCTGACGCACTACTGAGGCTTTTTGCATCTTATTTATCTAATGGAACGAAATATGTAGTTTTCAATGGGTTCAGGTCTGTCGAGTACCTTGTAACATCAGGAGTTCCGCAGGGATCTGTACTTGGGCCACTGTTATTTAACATTCATCAATGACATAGTTGATCAGTTGGATGTCAATTGTCTTCTTTATGCGGATAACTTAAAAAAGTTTTGGTCTAGTTCGCAGCATGAGCGACTGTAAACTAATCCAATACAAATTGGATAAAATTTCGAACTGATGTCAGTTAAACAACTTACCCCTCAATCCTCTAAAATGTAATGTAATGTCCTACACGTTAAAATCGGTCACTCTGGCTTTTGAATATAAACTGAATAATGTGATTTTAGAGCGCCCTAATAACTTTCGTGATCTTGGTGTAACTTTTAATAGTAAACTCTAGTTCGTAAATCATGTTGAAACCATTGTATTTGAGGCATACAAAACTTACGGATTTATAGTCCGTTGTAGTCGTGACTTTGCGGATACGAATACCGTAAAAATAATTTATAATTGTTTCATTAGCTCCAAACTTGAATACGCTGCAATTGTGTAGTATCCACACTATAATGTACATACTGAAAATCTGAAATCCGTTCAGCGTAGATTACTCAAATTACTTAGCTTCAAATCTGACGGAGTATATCCGCCTATCGGTTTTCCACAACAAGAATTGCTTGATAGACATTCAATGTCCAGTCTTATGCACAGACGTGAGTATCAGTCACAGGTGTTTCTGTATAAAATAATAAATTATAAAATAGACTGTCAAAACATTACTGAACAATTAAATTTTCATATTCCTAAAAACTTCCTCACGTGAAAACAAAACTTTTTATCTCTCCACCGCGCACACAAATATACTTCACCATTCTCCCATATATACAATATGCAATAATTACAATTTGCTTGATAATAAATTGGATATACTTTTTTTGTCGCCTTAATGACAGTCGATCTATTTATTGGAAATAAAATGTAAACAGGAAAACAAGTTCCTGTTTACATTTTTTTTTATTCTTTTTTTATCGCTATGTGCTTTAATTTAACATTTTACTTTGCTGTTTGTTTTTGCTTTCACGCATACATACTTTTAATTATGTATATTCTTTCTTTTCACTAGTTTTCTTACCCTCCTGTTCTGTATTTGGGATTGTACCTGCAGGACAGTGTATAAATAAATAAATAAATAAATAAATAAATGAATAAATAAGCGAATTAGCCGCGTGATTCGCTGGTTATTGCTGGATATTTAGACAGGTTTGTTTTTTTCGTGCGAACGGCTTAATTCCCTGTTCCATGGGTATACGTTTTACACTGTTTGGTCATCTCTTCCTCTATCTTAGTCAATACATAATGTTCATTCAAATAGCAATTTAAGAATATTTCGTTAACCCAGAACTGCTTCTTTCTTTGTTCAAATGCAAACAATTTCAATAACGAGTTTTCCGTTAAATAAAATTCTTCTTCAACATCCATGTCCTCAAATTTTTAACATTCGCCCCCGGCGCTCTAGATAAAATCGCTTTCAATCACGCAAAAACTAAAAAAAGAAACAGCAATCACTTTTTCTGTGTGCGAGTAAGTGCGTATAAGCGCGAAGCATAGTTCGCGCGAAGTAGCTTGCACTGTAACCGTAGCCCAAGATGATTAAAAACCAAATTTTAGGGCCAACTTTTTAACAGCAATAAATATTTATTAATACACTTAACCTAAGCCGCATGCGCGACGCTCTGGACTTTACTGTTGAAGTGAATGTGGGACACAGTTAAGACCTTAAACAGAAAGTAGTAAGTTTAATTAACCTATTCCTTGGTTTAGGAGTTAAGAGTAGAACAGTTTTCTTTCTTGATCTTTGAAAAAATTATTTTTGTACAGGGTTTACAACAGAGTATTCCCCTGTCATAACTCTATTATTTATAGAAATGTGACTTGTGTATAGGTGTGAAAGGGAGCAAATGCTTGTGAATCCTAAAAAACCAGTGATATTACTACAACAAACTTTGAGTAACGAATCTTTTAAATAATACATTTGATGAATGAGTTGGGGAAATCGGACAGATAAAATGGCCACCAAGGAGCCCAGATTTAACCGTACTGGGTTTATTCTTGTGGGGTTATTTAAAAAATGAAGTGTATAAAAGAAGACCTAACACTTTAGAGGAAATAAGAGGAAGAATAGTCGATTTAATTGATCAAATTAATAATAGTGATATTAGACAATTTGAACGAACATTTTATTAAAAGAAGATTATTTAATAAGAATAATGGATCTTATGTAGAAAATCATTTATAGGAGTATTGCATTATTATTACTCTTAATTAATATGGTCATTAAAAATAATTTAATGTAGTTAAAGAGTTGACTATTTTTTTATGCTGCTTGTTTTGAAGTTAACATAGCTTACTAGAAATATTTAACATTATGTTACGATATCTCAATCTTCTGCTTAATAACTTGACAACTAAAAGCAATACTTATAAAATCACATTTTTGAAAACAGAAAAAAAATAGAAATCGAATTGCATTATTAACAGGGCGTTACTTTAAAAAGAATCTACGTCGCTATATTGCTTTTGTCAGAAATTGCAAAAAAAAGAAAACAGTAGGCATCTGAAGATACAGAAAAGATTTATTTTCATCCAGTTTTTGAAATTGATTTTATTTCTAATAGTGCAGTAAATGTAATTTGAATAATTAACTACAGTATTACATTAAACAAAGCAATATCTATATTCTGTAATGTACTATAAAATATTGTTTGTTAATCAGACCTTCTGCAGTCTATTTACGGTAAGTTTTATGTATAGTAAAAGGCGATCAAGGCGAAAATTTATCACTGTCTTTTTTAGAATAATTTTTTCGATAGTTTGACTATTATTAGTAGTAGTTTATTTACAAAATTGTATTAAAAATTTAACATTTGAGAATAAAATAAATATGATCAAGAGATACATAGATTTACAGTAGTAGAGAACTTTCAGATTTATTTCTTATTTGTTATTAGTAGAGATCGGGAATTAGCGATAAATTCCAGAAACGACTTCTATGTAGATATAATAATATATTGTAAACACCTCATTCATTCATTCCCAAACAATATGAAATGATAATATATTCTTATGTACTATGAAATAAATCTTTCTTTATAAAAATGTGAACAAAAAAATTTAACATTTTTATAAAGTATTTGGACGGCTTACAGCTATAAAAACAATTACTTATTGACCAAAGAACTCGTTATTTTCGATATAGGCGGATGGCGTGTTTAAGCTCACTGTACCATGCTTAAAATGAATACATTAACGACTTCGATGTTATTGGAAGACACTCTGAATACATTTATAAAACGTCTATATGAATAACACGTAGATATGTAAACAGTCCGAAATTAACGAACGTTAACTTTTTTAAAAGTTTCATTCATTTTTTGCAAAATTGTTGGCACTATAGCAATGTTCAGGAATTAAACTGCGCTCTAGACAACTGTGCAACGGAGCTGGTTAATGCAATGTAAAAATTTTTTATTACACTTAAAATATACCCCTTGTAAGTCACTGTCAAATCATAAAATGTTTACTTTATGTAAAAGTAAGTAAAGATTGGGTATCAATATGAAGCTGAAGATTAAAATTTACAATATGTTTTGAGGCATTTGAGGAAAACATTATTAGAACATTTATTAGCATTAAGATTCAAATTATTGTGTATAGAATAATTATTAGATATTGTATTTAAGTCAATATTTTTCCAAGGGATATTTCGTCCCTTTGGAGTAGAACTAGTCTAAGTCCGATTTTTTCAGACTTTGCATTAATAACTATATTAAATTAGGATAAGATATGATATACTAAAGAACAAAACATTATATTCCTTAAGTTAAAATACTTCTGTACCATTACCGGGTTCATTAATCGTGGATATAAGCTACAAAAAATCAAGATTCGATAAAAATGGACTAGTTCTGCATCCAAAGGGACAATTTTCAGTTTTCATGTTAAACGCATTTGTTAACTGAGTATCATCTGCATAAGACAGTATGTTGTGGACTTACTTTATATTATTAAATAATGTCTGCAGTATAAATTAAAAATAATAATGAGTCAGACCAGACCCCTCAGGCACACCTAAGATAATGGATCGTAAATGCACATGTTTGTCATTCAAAGTAATTATTCACTAATAATATTGAAACAAATTTATTGATATACATAGTTATTACTAAAATCATAATAAATCAATTTGGCACATAAGAATGTGTTTTTTAAGGTGTCAAATGGCTGATACGAATTTTTTAATCAAACATAGGAATTTTTTGAAAAATTAATTGTTTCATTGAATATTTAAAAAATATGTAATATGCATTAAACCACATTCACTATTATTTCATTAGTTCCTCCAGTGTAAACATACTTTACGATTTCCGTTTTGATTCCCGACTATCGTTAATTATTATGGGAGCGGCTAGCACGTGGTTACGAAAATATTTCTAATTATAATAAAAATTACAAAAGTATATTATGTGCAGGTGCAGGTAATTGCCACATGAATCTAGAGCTTAACGAATGATAAATTCATTAAAATCATTGCAACCGCACAGGTTAATTAATACCCTCTTTTATGGGGCCATAAAATGTAAACTTTTGTTTACATTTTGTAGCATTAAATTGTTGCAGGCATTCACCATAAATAACATATTTAATGCACATAAACCCATAATTTGAAGGTAAGAGGATTATTTATTTAATTGGTTTAATTAACGTCAATGATTATTATTATATAAATAGAAAATAGAATTTATTTAAATGTAATATTTAGTATACTAATATTTGATATATTTACATAAAACAACTTGAATGCAGTATACCATATATCTAGCGTCAAGTGTGGCCAGTTAGAAAAAGAATACGAGCGATGGCTGTGAACTATAAAATGAGATGGAATAAGACACACCCAGCGAACATAGGGACAGATTAGGTCTATGATTAAAACATTGAAAAAATTTTAATCATCTCCAGATGATACCAACCTGGTTGTTGAAACGCGCGTTGAGTGCAATATATAGTGTTTTGGTGTTTTGTTGAAAACTACTTCAATGTTTGTGAATATATACTTCCAATGACTATAATTTGAGGTACAAACGACAAGAGAAAATGTCTGTAACAGAATTATTGCAAGTGAAATATTTTATTTTTTATTTTCATGGCAACGACCCTTTCCGAGAAAATTTATTCCTTATAAAATGCATGATTTGTGAAAAAACTAGATTTTCTGCTCCGTTTTTCCTTAATATATGAGGAAAATAATACATTACTGTGAAGTGTGAACTATTCTATGCGGCGATTAAAGCAGACAACAGTGGACAAAAAGGGTATGGTAAATATATATAATTGCTATTATTGGTCGGATAATAATACTTTTTTCGATCCAATAGTATATATATATATATATATATATATATATATATATATATATATATATATATATATATATATATATATATATATATATATATATATATATATATATATATATATATATATATATATATATATATATATATATATATATATATATATATATATATATATATATATATATATATATATATATATATATATAAGAATATATAAGGGTATTTTTTAGATAGGTTGAGGGAACATAAAAATTAAACAATATTATTTCCTTTTTTAACTTGTCAACGATTCGTTAAATTTATTAGCTTCTTCAGGACAGGTTAAATTAAAATTTTATATGTCATTTTCTCGAAACAGTTACAGGACATATTAGGTACGTAACTTTTTCTTAAAATGTCTATTCTCAGTACAACATAAATATAAATGCTACGTTTGGCGATTGAAATAGCAATGCTATTTTGTTTAATTTTTATGATCCCTTAATCCACCTAAGTCTGAAGATTTTACAATTTTAAAAATTCCAACACGTTTCAGTTTTTCTTCAAAGTAATGATATAAAAAAGGTCTTTTCAAATTTTTTTGTCATTATGGCATTGTTATAAGTGTGAAAATAGACAACAATAATCAGTGCGATTTAGTAAAAATTCGAAACAAAAACTGTTATGTAAATATACATTACAGACGTTTCTCTAATTTGTTATACATTATTATTGAAAAATGAAAACTAGAAGACGTCTTCAATTCCAATGATGTGACACCAGTAGTTACTCTTTTGCAAGAATGGTGATGTATACCACAATTTTAGAAATACCTATTACAGCTTTAACTTATAATCCTTTAATTATTTTGGGTAATGTACAACTGTAGTCAACTACAAATTACTTTCGAAAATCAACTTTGGTTCAGAGAAAAGTATCCCCACAAGACTCAATACTGGGAGTAACTAAAAAAGATCTATTCTGCCCTGATGATTTCTAGATTTTTCGTTCAATACACTTAGCTATGAATTATTATTACAAATATTAAAAGACATTGAGAGAAATCAGACATTAACCAAAGTTACGTCTCCAATAGAAAATAGCGTGTTGAATAAATGATTAAAAAATAATGGTGTGCCACAAGGTACTGTCTTAGGTCCCATTTTATTTTCAATATACATAAACGGTTTGATGTCAGTATGGAGTGGGGGAAATTTATTTAGTCCTAAGATTCGATATCAGGTTACCCAACGAATTGCAAATTATGATAAAAAAAAATCATTTAAAAAGCTATAATAAAAAAAATGTATACTATAAATCCCAAGGAAATTAATTAAAGGTATTATTGACTTAAAAAAATAATTAACCAAAAAAAAACCTACCAAACGACACTTTTATTTTTGTTGTAGTTTCTAGTAAACACGTATCTTCAATTACTATTATTTTTGTAATTAAACAAAAGGATCTAGTGCCATATACCTCAAAAATGTAAACAATTATGAACCCATAGACATGCATTTGGGAGTAATTGCTCCTCGTCAGCGCACCTTAAGTAGAGCATTTGATTTAGAATGGGACAGATCACGAAGAATAACTAACACAAGGTTGGAAAGTACACTACGCAGTACTCAATGGCTGTGGCTTCATCGTTGTTTCCTTTTTTGCTGTATATGACTAGATTTTATTTTGTTTAATTTTTGAACCGCCACTTTTCTTCCTTTGTTATTATTATTATTCCTGAATTGTAGAATATTGGAAATATTTTTGAAGAGTGTGAAACGACATGTATTCATTCTCATTATAGTCATTATGCTTATTAATTATTTATTATTCTTACACTTTTGTTCTGTCAATTATACTTAACGTTTTTTGGTCTACGTATATTTTGTTGTATTATTGTAAGAATTATTTTTAAGGATAAGGACACTTAATTGTCATTGATTTATTATAATCCAACACAGGTGCCAAGTCACTTATTGGTACTTAACTACATTTATTTACTATTTACCGTTTTAATATATTTTGTCTGTATCATCTCTCTCTTCCGTAAATAAATAT
>JANEYF010004914.1:0-39154 GCA_029963845.1 Rhamnusium bicolor
TATATATATATAGAGCTTTTGTCTTCCCTTAGTATTAAATCAACTTTTTTCACTGGAACCCTCACCCGTATTTTATAAGAGCATTTTTCGATTTATGTACTTTTAGTATAATAGATTTTAAATAATTTTTAGTTAGTAATCTATTGTCAAATTGCTACAAGCAAAAGTAAATTATAATTATTTATTGGCAAATATAAAACAGTTTTAATGTTTATGAGATCCTTTAATACTGCAGATGTGCTTGTACTACACCATTCTGAAAGGAACAATTTTCACAAAAGTGACAGACACTAAAATGCTCAGTTTCATTTTAAAAAACCATCGGGCCGATTTATCTCAGCTAAAAAGAGACACAATAGGGAAAAAGCTCCTTCTTTGAATAACAGAATAACATCTCTTAATAATTTAAATTCAAAGCACTTAAGTTATTAAAATTCACTACATTCTTTGGTATCATTGTAGTAACTGCTTTGCACCCGTTTTTTCATTCTTTTCGGGTGTGATAGAGGGTGATTCTCAGTCAGAGACAATGATTTTAAAAGAAAGGAAATCCTAAGACAGACATTAAAGGCTGAAAAGTAATATCTCTTTCCTTAATAAACAGCTTAAATTTTCAGCAATGGCGGAGATAAAGGTTATTAAGTAAAATTTACAGGGATAAAAAAATAATGTTAAAGATTATTATACTATTAATAAAATTAATAATTTAAAACAAATTAAGTATCATCTTCTACTTAGTAAAAAGTTCTTTTAAAATATGGAATGAAATGAAAATATAATAATGCCAAAAATTGCTTGCTAATTATTATTTTCTAACTTTTACAAAAAACTGGTTACAGATAAAGTATAACATATATTGTTTTAAACAATTATTCTTCGGGCTATTTGCCAAAATGCTGAAACTTGGATTATAAAGAAGAATAGTATGCACATTATGTTCAGTGCGGCTGACTCAATAATGGTATTTTTGATTCTAAGTATTTCTGTTCAGGAAAATCAAAAATAAATAAAAGTAAAAATACACACCAGTTGGACAATCACTTCAAAACTTTAAAACTTCCACAGGCACGTGTTTCTGCATCTTTGCTTCCCTCAGTTTGGCCCTTTGAAAGCCCTCGAAAATAACTGCGAATATGTTTAAAATAAAACATAAAGGAATTTAGGGAAAAGGATTTTAAAGTGAACAGAATGGAATTGTAAGAAATAAATGCTGTATAAAATGTAAAGGATGTATTAAATAATGTCATGTTATACTGGGGAATGTTTAAGTTATTAATATGTCTGAGATTTCAGTTGTCACAAGCAGATCATGGCATAAATATTCATTTAGATAGAATTTAATTTTATTTCATCGTCCTAAGTTTAAAAGAATATAGAAACCAAACATCATCCTTGCGTGAGATATCTTATATGTACCGGGTGGGCAACTAAAAACGGACGCCGGCCATATCTCAGAAATTAATCATCGCACAAGTTTAGGGAAAAATTGTCTTAAGTAAAGTGACCCTGAAAAATCGCTGGAAATATTTTTCGAGTTTCTAAAATGGCCGCTAGGCCATTAGGGTAGTTTCCGTATTTTGCCCAATTAAGTGGCATTAAAAATATATGCATCGTAATCCTAGGAGTAATTTCGAATCTCATTAGTTTCACAATTTTTTTCTATCTTTAAAAAATAAAGAGGTGGGGAGATGCCAAAAAGTTTTTTTTAAATGTCGATTACTCTGATTAGACGTTACGAAATTTAACAAACTTGGTCTCGTTACAAAAGACTTTTCTTAGTCTATCGAGTGCGCTTTACGGTGTTTTCATTGATTATTACCGTCGCCGCTAGAGGGCGTTATCTGATATATAAACATATATCGTGCTTTTTCTTAAAAAATTTAAACGGAATGGTATGTTTATTTTTACACAGTAAAATAGAGAATTAAACGTTTTAGATGTCAGTGTATACTGCAACTTGATAACTTTTTTCTAACAGTAGATATTAGCAAACAAAGTTGAATTTATGAATTATTATCAGATCTTGGCGATGAAATTTGCTAAGTAATTGTTGAAAACAAGTTAGTTGTGAAAATGACACAATGAAGAAACAACATAATATGTCAAAAAATATTTAGTAGAGTATATATTATGTAATATAGAAATTAATAATTAGTAAATTAAATTAATAAAGTAAACGCAAAAAACACATTACAATACTTTAAAATAATTAGAATATAATTAGTGGGGCCCTAGATGTTCAAAATGTCGTCCATCATTTTCGATGCAAGAATTCATTTTTTGGTGAGTGGATTGAACGGATTCCCTACTTCTGCCATCGAAATACTTTGAATGGCATTTCTTATTCTCTCAATCACGTCGTCCCTTGGAGTGGGTCTGGTGGCAAAAACGAGGTCTTTCATTCGCCCCACAAATAAAAATCTAGACAAGTCAGGTCTGGGGATCTGGCTAGCCGATAAAATAGCCTTCCACGTCCTAGCCACCTGTCTGGTCTAAAAAATCTCGAACTTTCAGAGAAAAATGCGCCGGGAACCCATCATGTTGGAAAAATATAACACGACGAATTGCTCGATCTACGTCTTCTAAAGGAACGGCAATTCGTTTCTTAAAAAATTTAGATAACGTTCTCCATTAAGGGTTACATTGAAAATAAAAGGCCCAATTATTTGTCCACTTAAAATTCCGTACCACACATTTATAGACCAACGACCCTGAGATTGGACCTCTCGCATCCAACGCAGATTCATCTCAGACTAATAATGCATTATGGCGATTTACAGTACCATCACTCCTAAATGAAGCCTCATCTGACGACAAAATACGTGAAAGTAATCCAGGATCTTCGTCTATCATTTGCAACAGCCAGTTACAATAATCCAGTCTCTGATCGAAATCGCGAGCATTTAAACTTTGATGGAGGATTATGTGATATTGATGCAACCTAAAAAAAATCAAACAAATCTATTACATTTTGTAAAAGTTCTTCAGAGCAATATATGAAAAATGTTTGTTTTTGCATGTCATATATTTTCTATACTTGCTCTAAATTGTTGATAACCCGGAGATACAACAGCATTACATAGCCCTAAAACAAAAAACTTTATATCATACATATCATTATCTTTAAAATATAAATTTTATAACAATCTTTTTTGCATAAACCCACTATATTTCTAATTATGATGAAGTAATTCGTTATAAATAAATACTTACTTATGTTTTCTCAGAATATTTCGAACAGTGGTTCGACATATTCCCAAGTCCCTGGCTATTGCTTTAGTACTTAAATGAGGATTGAATTGCACATATGCTAATACATTTATAATATTTTCCTCGGTGCGACCTCTACGGTGTCTCCGATGCACAGGAAGTTGCACAGATCCTGTCGTACGTAAACGATGTTCCAGCCGATTAAAAACTTTTTACCGTGATGACGTCTTTCAGGGTACTGCAACGCATAGACTCTGGCAGCAACAGTTGCATTTCTTATGCATTCGAAGTAAATCGCTAACATGTCAGATGCTTCTTCATTTCTAAGAATCATTATAATTTTAATAACTAATTCCAAAACGTAAGCCAATTTAATTAGAAAAGTAAATACTACACAAAATAGCAACAATGACAAGTTGAATATTTTTGACATTTTATGTTGTTTCTTCATTGTGTCATTTTCACAGCTAACTTGTTTTCAACAGCTACTTTGCAAATTTCATCACCAAGATCTGATAATAATTCATAATTTCAATTTTGTTTGCTAATATCTACTGTTAGCAAAAAGTTATCGAGTTGCGGTTTTCACTTACATCTGAAGCGTTTAATTCTCTATTTTACTGTGTAAAAATAAACATGCCATTCTATTTAAATTTTTTAAGAAAAGAACGATATTTGTTGACATGTCAGATAACACCCTCTAGCGGCGACAGTAATAACCAAATGAAAACACCGTAAAGCGCACTCGATAGAATGAGAAAATACCTTTTTTAACGAGACTAAATTTGTTAAATTCCGCTAAGTCTAATTGGAGTAATCGACATTTAAAAAAAATTTTTTTTGGCATCTCCCCATCACTTTATTTTTGAAGATAGAAAAAAATTGGTAAACTAATGAGATTCGAAATTCTCCCAGGATTAGTCATGGCTGTTACGCCCCCTATTTTAGAAACTCGAAAATATTTTCCAGCGATTTTTCAGGGTCACTTTACGTAAGACACTTTTTCCCCTAAACTTGTGCGATGATTAATTTCTGAGATTTGGCTGGCGTCCATTCTTAGATGCCCACCCGATACATACATGTGTACTTACTGCAGTAAAGGCTTTTAGCTTTACGACTTTACCTGATATGGCGGCGTTGGATTTACTTATCTATGAATAATTGAGACACGCTTAATTTTTATTATTCTGCTTGATTACATTACATCATAACCCACAATTTTTCTTATTCGAAACAAATATACGAGTAAAAATGATAGTTTTTCAAAGTCTGTTTCTCTGTATCTAGTTTGTATATCTTAGATTAATGTCTACATACATATTTAAAAAAGAAAGTTTTCCTCAGTTTTGCCCCCGCTCTAGTGATGATAACTTACTACCAAGCACATATAAAACTACATTATTTCTGAGCTGTAGTAATAATAATAATATCTAACTCTTATTTAAAAATATATTTTAATACCCAACCATTACAAAATATCTTCCGTAAAATTTGTTTTTCCTAAGTGAGACTCATTTTAAGTTTTCTTTGTACGGTATACTTAACTATAGCAGTCACGGCAAATACAAACAAATATTGAGTTTTACTAGTAGTACTACAGTAATACCTGAAAATTAATTTTCAATTAAACAAAGCTTATTATAGAGGTCCTTTGAAGAAGTCCTTCTGTACGGAAACCCTATCTGACTTTAATTATTATAATAGTGAGAACCAGGCAAATTATCTATACTATAGACCATTAAGAAGGTTCAAGTTTTGTGCGATTACTATTTAATTGGCTTTCCTCTGTTATATTTTCCTTGTTACCTATTGTTATAAATGATATAGAATGTATGGTCTTTAACATGACAGTAAAACATTCGTGAACAGACAATATCTTATAGCCAAAGGACAACCCTGATATTCCAATACACTCCTTATAATATGATCAACTACCATACGATTCAAAGGTATTGAGCCATCACTGTAACTGCGATGATCTTAGTAATGGGAAAGGGGAAAATTTTTTAAAAATTATATATTCACTATATGTTTATTGTAAAACACACAATCGGATTCCCAGGGAGGGAACTACAACTTTCGATTTTGAATTAGTTTCCCAGCGAATTGAACACAGAGCCACGAAATCAAGTGATTCAACTAAATTGATCACATATAAATTTATAATGGCTATGATATATTATATAATATGTGGTATAATGCATTTCTTTGGTCCATACGTCAGCAAGCATCTCTTTAATGTAATCCATATCATGTGCATGCTATGACCAGTCCTCTCTGGACTTTTTACGGACACATTTTGATTGTCAGAAGAATTTTGTGGGCATCAGACGGACTGCATTATATTTCCCATAGTGTTTTCGTAAAATTTGTAGAGTAAAACAAAAATGTGTCTGGTATTTATCAATGTGAAAGAGCATTTATTTAAATACAGGGGGAGGGCTATTCTTAAATGATTTCATCTTTATTATTATATTATTTCACAAGCATGCACGCCATTGAATCCGCATTCATTTACTCTACAAAATTTACGAAAACACTATAATAGATATAAAATAATGGATAAAGGTGGTTGAATATGCGAATTCCAGCGGCGCGCCTGGTTACGTGACCATTTAATGTAAATACAGCTAATTCAAGTACAACTCTGATTTTTGTCCATGAATGGTTGTTTGTGGATCTTAGAATACACCTGCATTATTAATAGAGCTTCTGTATTATCCTCTGAAAATTTCTACGCTTTCTGCAAACGTCGACGTGTATTTTAAAAATAAACCTTCTACATCCAAAGATGTAAATTTTCTATACAAAATATTGTTCCGTGCGTCCATGAAACGAAATCCCTCCCAATACCATGGTTGACCCACCGCCAAAACTTTCCGTTTGACGAAAGTTGCATTGTAAATGACGTTCACCTGGCCTTCTGTATACTGGCACACGGCTATCTGAGGAGTATAGGCAAAATCTCGATTCATCCGTACACAGTACATTGAACCATTCTTCAAGACCCCAGTCCACGTGCTCCCTAACAAATTGTAACCGAGCAACCTAGTGTGCCCTAGTAAGCTGTGGGCTTGTTGTTAGAACCATTGGGTGTATATTCTGTTCACGGGGACGATTTACTACAGTTTGTAAAGAAATATTTAAATTTCCAGCTGCAAAGAGATCAGTTTAAAGCATTCGCGCAATGCAATGTCGAGTGAATATATGCAATTGCTGGCAGGCCATTCTCTTCATCAGTTAAATGACGTGTTAAATGATGTGGAGCATTCACTGATGCTATAATTTAGCACACAGTTTAAATTTACGAAAACACCACTGTAGAAAGTATAGAAATCTATCACAACAATTGACACAACACAAACTGACACTATGTAACTGATTTTGTTACTTTTAGTTTTTTATTTTCCATGCATTGCTGGCTAATTATTTCAGTTTTTCAATGAATGCATATAAACATGCATAAAAGTCAATAACAACATGCTTTGCTAAATACTGCGTATCTCTTCTAATAACAGAGATATAAGAGTGAATTTTAAAAAGAGAACGTTACGTAAAGATGGGGCTAAAGTTAGCTGTTAATTATAACTTGCTATTATTGCTGGTGCACACCACAGAGTGTTATGAATTGTTGAACCAAAACAGAACATCGACGTAACATTCGTATTTGTTCAAAAATGAATATTTATTTAAAAAATCAGTACACAGTAATATTTCCGAAGAATCAACCTATCTTCCAAGAAAAGAGATCATCCAAATCGAACAAACGATTCAGAAGAAAATGAACATCAAACTTAATGTCAATATAACACCATAAATTGTGATGCGATAATTATTGTGGGGTGTGTACTTTAATTTTTATGTAGAGTGAGCAAATCTTGTTTGTCCTCTGCATTGTTTACTGCTGACATCTTTTATAGAGTTCTGGGTTTGAATGTGATTACTACAAATTTAACGTGTTCGAAATATTTATTATAATAAAACGCCGCTTGCAACCATGTTTCCCATTTTTGTTTCCAAGCTTTTATTGGCTAGGAAATATGAGTTCAATGATAAATTTAGATTTAAAATTCGAATTAATGCATTGCTTCCTTGTTACTTCTTGAATCAGAGGCATCATCCACAGTTATCCATACTTGTTTTCACATACTTGATTCTTTATATTATTCTCAAGTCGTTTTTAAGCGTGCATACAACATTTTTTGCACGAATAGGCAAAATTTTTATTGCAAAAAATGACATAAAAATTAAAGGATAGTAATTGGCTTTTGTATTTGATACCGAATTTATCTAGATAACCTTGTACTTAATTCTGTTTGACATTATTAGTTACCAAATATTACAAACGGTGAAAATTATCCTATTAATATTAATTTTAATTTGAAATAAGTTAAGTTTTAAGGTATATGTTTGATTTTTAATTTTTTGATCATTCTCTCCTTAAGAGTTTAACATGATAAAAATGTTAACGTTACGTTATGTTTGTATTTCTTATTGGTTTTCATGGTGAATTTAAATACCAAGTGAATAAATGCTTGTTTTACTCCCTGTTTTGAGGCATACTGTTTTATTCCCGTTCATGCAAAAATATTACTTAAAGCTCAAAAAAGTATTGATTTATTTGAAAATATGATAATAATAAATGTTTACCTTTCATTTTCAAATACATGTTTTAATAAACTCAATTTGTTTAGGTCGCAAATACAAATAAATCATATGTTTAGGTGAAATAAATTTCACCCCCTTGCATCATTTTCTCAGTTCAATTGCATTTTGTAGTTAAAGTGAGAAATGTTTATTACATCTAATGTTCATATATCGTTTGACTTTATATAGATATTGGAAAGACACAAATAGTGCATTATCAACGTACCCTGAAATCTGAACACATTGCATGCAGGTAAGAATTATTATTACAGACGTAGCAAACCCGGAATCATACATAAGACGTAAATCTGTGGATCGTTTAGCGTCAGATAATGTTACATAGCAGTGCAGAGCTATCAAAGCGTGGATTACCCTGTAAAACGCGGCTTTCCCCAATTCAGCGAAAACAAGGAGATTTCTCTCACAAATCTTAAAGGCACTCGCTCTCAGTGGCTTGGATATTATTTTTAACTGAGGTAAATAAAAAGAAATCGGCGTCGGCTAGGTGTTCCTCTAGAATATCCAATGAATCTAGAATGAAGGAAATAGATAATTTTCATTAAAAATATTAACGTCTTTATTATTTATTTATTTGCGTTTTTTATTAGACCAAAAGTTAACTTTAGCGCCGCCGTTTTGTCGGTTACGGTTAATATGCTGAGATATTTTTAAAAAACTTTTTCGACAAATAAAAACATTTTTTATTTCATGTAATATTGTTGGTCTTTATGAGAAATGTTGCACCGATTTCACTCAAATTTAATAGTGTCCTACCCTGGAACTCCCAAGTTTCAAATTTCTAGTTGAGCAGTATTCGAGGATAATTTATCACCAATCCAATTTTCCAATTTCCAATTACCAGAGTTAGGATACTAAGCCAGAGTCCAGCGGTGGCACTCTGTTTACAATTCATTTCTACAGTTTTCTTACTATAGAACAAATCTACAAAATGTTTCTACGTCGTCGTAATTCGTACTCCGTTTGTCTATCGACAACGTTTCGGGTTTCGTCGGATTTCTATTAACCACTCTAAAAATATCGTATGTTATCTGATGATGTACTGGGGATTTTCAAAAAGTAACTAAATAGTTTCATTTACTTACAAGATAACCTAACATATTTTAATATTTCCAGAGAATATTTCGGAGACAAATAAATTATTATGATTTAAATTTAAATGCAGATGTAGAATAGATATAAAAACGTAAATACAATAAACATATTTGTACTACCATCTCCAGTTTGTGATTGTTCTATTTTCATTTTCGAAGCTTTAGTTTTTGTTTTGCTTTTCCAGCCTTTAAATAAATAGGAACCTATTTTAATCAAACCTGTGTGTGCTTTTTTATCTTTCTCCATTCTGCAATAGATTTTTCATCATAGCCTAAAGAGTTTAAACTGTTGACTAGATTGGCACAATGTATTAAGTTTTGCCTTGCCGTTAGTTCCGCAAAACTGATTTGTAATTAATTCAGGTCTTTCTTCAGCAATCTCCAAAAACCTTTTCCAATGTTCGGTCATTACCCGCGATATTAAAAAAAATCAGAGTATCAGAGTAATATATAAAACAAACGCAAAACTGGCGTAAAATGTTAGGTTAAATTTGTAAAATGTTTTATCCTTTTATAGTATATTTGAAATGGAGTCTGTCTTTGTCTAATAGGCACGTTCTGATATGTCGACAACTAGCTATAGCTTCTGGAGATATATCGCCAGAGGCAAGAGTAGCATCGCATAACAGAGTATCAAAACTATAGCTTTGAGTCGAACTATAGAATTCTATAGCAAACAGAGTTCCTCCACCGCAGGACCGCCAGCTACTACTGTCTCACATGGTTGACAAAAGAGCTTACGTAGACTAATAAAAGCAAAATTATAAAATTAAAAATGCAATACATATCGCTTGATATAACTTGTATTATTCAGAATGACTGAAGTCTGCCATTCTAGTAGCATACATAGTCATGTCACAATTAAAATTCGTTCTACATTCGTAACTGTTAAATTTGAGAGATTTGGTCTGTACAAACGTTTGTACAAGAGAAATGAACGTTCCATATCTACCGAGGTTAATGGTGCAAATTCTGAATAGTTCACAGGGTAAATCGCGCATATAATTTTCACGAATTTTACGCACACTAGTGTGTATCTCAGGTTGCTGTATAAAACATTTTTTTGTTTATTGTTTATAGCTCGATCTTGTGCTGTCTGATAGAGTCAAACCTTTTGAACACTCAAAATTCTTAATATAACATTAACAACCTTAGTACATCGGTTGTCAGTGTGCCAACTGAATATTTATATAAACCCGAGATAAACCTGACCAATGAGAGCTTTTTATTATAAAGAACAGGCCTGTTCGCGTTGTTCAAGCTGTTTGCGAAAAAACAACAGCTCAACGGCTCGACCAGCTGTCTTTTAACAAACTTGTTCAAGTAGTTCAAATAGGCTATTTTATCTGTTTTTTAAGCATTTTGAGATACTTTTTTTGTAAACTGCTCGAGCAGGTCTGTTGAAAAACAGCTGTTCAAGCAATTTAAGCTGTTTTGTTTTTCGTGAATAATCAGGCTTGTATAAACATCCAATTGGTGTACTCCTAGGTCAAATACACACTTTTAACTTTTAACATTAATGTTGAGTGTTAGAGCAGCTATAGCTGAACTTCACCTAATAAAATCAGTTTATTATTATTATTTTTCTTTTTCTTTCGATTGCCCGACGATGGACAGTCCTCTCGTGGTTTCTGACACCTCACGGGAGTCGCGACAGCACATTACCCATAGCCACTCCCCACATCCCGCAGGGTTAGTGACTGTAGATGTAGAAGGTTGAGTGTTAGAGCAGCTTTAGCTGCCTTATAAAATCAATTTATTATATATAATACATTATGTACAAACGTGTACAAACATCTACAATAATTAATTATAACTCAAATAAACATACTAAGACCATACGTAAGGATTACCTTTTATTTGGGCTTTCTTTGTTTATTTACCTATGAAATATAAATTTTTTTGTAACATTATTGTAACCTGATTGGTGAATAAATTATCATTTTTATTGTTATTAACATTTTTCGCCTCACAAGAGTCACGCCAGTACATTAACCACAGCCACCCCCCACATCCCACAGGGTTAGTGACTGTAAAGTCAAAAATCGTGTGCCCTAAGCAGACCGTCTTCTGCGTTTGGCCTGGTCTTCAGTTCCGAGAGCAACGTAGGCTTTATCCCTCCGAGTTCACCGATAATTAGGACGACCGTTTAGACCGAGTAGCCTGGGTACAGCACTAGGAGCTCGTACCGGAGATCGCGATATTTGGTCCGTTTCTCCTCCTCCTACAAGGTGATGTTTTTTCTCCGCAAGTACCGAGAACTCGATGACATGCTGCTTTCTTGAACAATCCTGCTCCCACCCCTACAGATTCGTGATGATTTACAAACCACAAGAGGGGATCTGAGCTCCTGAGGATGTTACATTCCATACTCAATAATACTCTGCTATGCGTCCACTCCAGCCTGAAGAGTCCTCGCTCCCCCTCCCCGTTGACGTGGGAAGTACACACGAGAATCACCCTAAGAGCGTTTTATAGTTCGCGTTATCCGGAGGCACAAAATTTAAGGTTTCCCATATAATGGGTGACCTTATGCCTCCGGTCGCTGGGTGGTCCACATTGACATCTGCGGGTTAGGCTGAGCCCAACAGACAACGGCAGTAGTGAGATGCAGAAGAGGAGAGGATTTATGGAGTCACCCTGGAAAATTCCTTTCCTAAATGCCACCTGCCTTGTATTGACCCTCTGTGCACCTGATGTTATGGTGATGTTGTATCAAATGCCTTGCGGTAATCAATCCAGGTCATCGATGGATTCCGCTTGTGTTGCACAGAATCCTGTGTAATACAGTGGTCTATCAGCAGGCTGTCCTTGCAACCTGCCATGCACTTCTTGGCATCACGGCTGTTCGTGTATCTGCTGGAAGACCGGTTCAATAGATCTCAGTGTCTTAGCTTACAAGATACGTGTAAATATCTCGTAGCAAAAGTTGAGGCAAGTGTCGGCCTATAATTCTTCGGGTCGGAAAGATCCCCCTTAGCTCGACGAAGAAGTCCGGATTCTGGTGCCCCTTATTCAACCATGAGTTGAAAACTCGCGCCAGACGTCGGTGTGTGGGAGCAAATTTCTTCCACCACCAGTTGTTAATGCCATCTGGGCCGGGGCAGCAAAGTTCTTGGTATCAACAAGTGCTTGCTGGACTTCTTCCGTACTGATTGCCAGGCACACTTCTTCTGGCTCTTCAAGATGTCTATGGCACAGAGCCTCGAAGTGTGTAATTGCTGGAGTGTCGCTATTGAATGGACGCGTCGTTTCGTAGATTCCTTTCCAGAAGGTTTCGACATCTTCTACAGTCGGCAGATTGTCTACAACACGCTGTGGCTCTTGAAAACGGCGGGAAGGGATTCGTACGGAACAAATTGTTTTGCTCCATACTCTTCACTCGCCTCTTCAAGTTATTTATAGCCATGAGCGCTCGGATCCTATTTAAACAGTGCTGCTTGTGGTAAGTATCACTGCCAGATTTAGAATATGGTGTTGACCTCTTAAACCGGCTGCTATGCATCAGATTCTGGGAGTAAATCCTCTACCACTCGTCTTGTATTCCTTCATACTCTGGATCCGAGAAGCCTGTTGTCTGGCCGACTGCATCTTGCCTTGATTTTTTTATACAAGCCACTTGGCTTTCTCGACCCTGTGATTGATTGACCTCATACGGCGTTGTACACGGCACAGTTGATTTGCCAGATGTCTGCATCTTCTGGAAGTTCCTCATCGATGACCGTGTCCATTCTTATTATTACTATTATTATTATTACTATATTATTATTATTATTTTTGCGCCTTCAACGCCTCACAGCAGGTGCCGAAAACACGGTGACATACATCACCTTGAGTTGATGGTCGAGGAGGACTATGTCAGGCTTGTTGGCTTGGATCAGCCTGACCGTCGGGAATAATAAATTCTAGTAAATCCGGCATTTCTCGTTCGCGACAATGGACACAATAACTTCGGGGACATAAGGCAGCATTAGCGTCTCGTCTACCCCGTACAAGTGCCTTGGATGGTAATATAGCACTCGTAACTCATGGACTCAATATCTCCAGGGACGTTAGGCAGCAGACTTAATCCCGGCTGACCCTAGAAAGGCGAAAGTCAGCCTGGTCGATAAACCCATTGTTTCTATGTTCTTACAGAGGACACCATGCTGGGGTTTATCGACGTGCTGCCGAAACAGATTTTTCTGTTCGGCAGCTCTAATTCGGGCTTTCAGACGATTTGGCTGAAGTTCAGTGACTGACTCTACATCAGCATCTCGCCGGCCTCCTCGCCTGATATCAACTGCGAGACCGAGTTCATCTGCTGCTCTTTTTGCTGCATTGAACAATCCTGCTACTACTCCTACCGTTTCGTGATGTTTTACAAACCGCAAGAGGGGATCTAAGCTCCTGAGGATGTTACATGCCCTACTCAATACTACTATGCCATGCGTACACTCCAGGCTCAAGAGTCCTCCCCCCGTTGACGGGGAGGTACACATGAAGAACGGACGATCTAGGATGAATACTTCTGAAAATATTATTCATCATCTTGCGGGTATTTCTGTCTAATTTGCGCAGCCTTTCGGACACAGTGTCTGTGTGGACGATTGCACATTTGTCCAACCCGAACTCCATACCAATTGCCCACGTGTATTCTTAGACCACCGTTTTGTAGTTCGCGCTCTCCGGAGACATAAAGTTTAAAGTCATCCATATAAAATATATGATATCCACGGGCTTGGCGGAGCCCAACA
Source organism: Rhamnusium bicolor (assembly GCA_029963845.1). NCBI lineage: Eukaryota > Metazoa > Arthropoda > Insecta > Coleoptera > Cerambycidae > Rhamnusium > Rhamnusium bicolor. The sequence continues at coordinate 13,706 of JANEYF010004914.1, forward strand.
GACAATGGCAGCAGTGAGATGCATAAGAGGAGAGGACTCAGGGGTCACCCTGTAAAGCTCCTCTCCTAAATGCCACCTTCTCTGCCGTGACCCGCTGTGCACTTGATGTTATAGTGAATCGAAACTTCCATAGCGGCAGTAGCTGTTCCATGCATCTCACTAGTGGTGCTGGTACCGCAAGACATTTGAACAAGCGCAACAATAGCTCATGCGATGTTGTATCAAATGCATTGCGGTAATCAATCCAGGCCATCGATAGATTCCACGTGTATTACACAGAATCCTGTGTAATACAGCGGTCTATCAACAGGCTGTCTATACATCCTGCCATGCCCTTCTTGGTACCACGCTGTTCGTGTAGCTGCTGGAAGACCAGATCAACAGATCTCAATGTCCTAGCATACAGGATACGTGTAAATATCTTGTAGCAGGAGTTGAGGCAAGCGATCGGCCTATAGTTCTTAGAGTTGGAAATAACCCCCTTTTTGGGGATAAGCACAGTACGTCTCTCGACGAACCAGTCCAGAATCTGCTGCCCCTCGTTCAACCATGAGTTCAAAACTCGCGCCAGACAGCGGTGAGTGGAAGGAAATTTCTTCCACCACCAGTTGTTGATGCCGTCTGGGTCCGGGGCAGCGAACTTTTTAGTACCAACAAGTGCTTTTTGGACTCCCTTTGTACTGTTTGCCGGGCACACTTCTTCTGGCACAGAGCCTCGAAGTGTGCATTTACTAGAGTATCGCTATTGAATGGACGCGTCGTTTCATAGATTCCCTTCAAGAAGGTTTCGACATCTTCTACAGTCGGCGATTTATCGACAATACGCTGTGTCTCTTGAAGGAGGTGGGAAGAATTCGTACAGAACAAATTGTTTTGCTCCATACTCCTTACCCGCCTCTTCAACGTTTTCTTTATAGCCATGAGCGCTCTGGTCCTATCTAGGCATTGCTGCTTATGGTATGCATCACTGTTAGATTTAGAGTATTGTGTTGACGTCTTAGTCCGGCTGCTATGCGCCGGACTTTGGGAGTAAAAACTCTACCGTTTGCCGTATATTCCACCATACTCCGGATTCGAGAAGCGTGCTGTCTAGCTGACTATATCTTGCTTTGGATTTTTGTACACACCGCTTGGCTTTCTCGACTCCATTTGAAGTGTTAGTTGACCTCTCACGAGGGACGAGTTGCTTCGCGGCGTTGTACACGGCACAGTTAACTTGCCAGATGCTACATCTTCTGGAAGGTCCTCATCGATGACCGCGTCCATTCTAGCCAGGTCTTGTGGCTTTAGGTTAGCCCTGGTGTTAAGGCTAACCCTCGTCCTTAAGTCTCCATCGGTGAACTTTATAGGATGTTCCCCATTGCCGCTGTGGGACTACGGCCTGCAGTTCTTCCAGCTGACGGGGTGCCCTTACGTAACCTGTATTTTTTTTTCGGTTTCCCGATGCCGGTCAGTCCTCCCGTGGCCTCCGACGCCTCACGGGAGTCGCGCCCGCGCATCAACTACAGCCATTCCCCGCATCCCGCAGGGTTAGTGACTGTAGATACCAGAATCGTGTACCCTAAGCAGAGGAGAGAACCCAGAATGACCGCCTTCTGCATTTGACCTGCCAGCCACTCGGCTGGTTTTTGGCAGGCCGGTATGATCTTTAGTTCCGAGAGCAGCGTAGACTTCATCCCTCCGAGTACACCGATAATAAGGACGACCATTTTGACCGAGTAGCCTGGGTACAGCACTTGAGCTCGTACCGGAGATCGCGATATTTGGTCCGTTTCTCCTCCTCCTTCAAGGTGATGTTTTTCTCAGCAGGTGCCGAGAACTCGATAACATTACATCACCTTGAGTTGATGGTCGAGGAGAACTATGTCAGGCTTGTTGGCTTGGATTAGCCTGACAGTCGGGAATGAGTAGTTCCAGTAAATCCGGCATTTCTCGTTCTCGACAAGGACTCAATATCTCCGGGGAAGTAAGGCAGCACTGGTGTCTGGTCTACCCCGTACGAGTGCCTTAGATGGTAGTATAGCACTCGTAAGGCCGCGTTATGTCGGTGGATGTAGGCCGAAATCGCATATATGGGGCATGCAGAAAGTAAATGCATGAGCGATTCCGGCGCCTGATGGCAGGTCCTGCAGTTGATATCAGGAACCTCTACACGCCACACGCGGCTACGGTAGACCGAGGTGTTGATAACACCAACTTGGCAGGCCATAATGAATCCCTCGGTCTCCGACTTAAGCCCTGCTGACCTTAGAAAGGCGAAGAGTCAGCTTGGTCGATAAACCCAGTGTTTCTATGTTCTTATAGAAGACACCAGACACCATGCTGGGGTTTATCGACGTGCTGCCGAAACAGATTTTCCCTGTTCGGCAGCTCTAATTCGGGCTTTCAGACGATTTGGCAGAAGTTCGGTGATTATTTTAGCGCCACCTACTTAATTATTAGCTTAGATCTGCATATATGTATTGGTCAAAGCCTCCCAAAGCCCCCACGCCTAACTCCTAGCCTAAAACCACCCAAGTGCACGCGACCAGGGCCACTGATGATAAGTTAGACGGGATTTTTGTAGGTGAGCTCATTTCAGTGTAGTATTACTACTCGTTCCAAATTTCCTTCGAATATTTTAATAATTCATGAAGTTATACCTAATTAAATATTAATGTGTCTGAAGAGCATATTGAACGGAAAACGGGTACTTTTTGGATATAATAATATGAAACTAGGCAAGTATGAAAAACAAAATAATGGCAATTGGACAGGATATTAACATACATATATCCAATTAGCCCTATTTTGTCAAAAAATGTAGCTACTCAGTTTTTTTGTAATTTATGTTCAAAGTGAGGGCTCAACACTTTTGGAATGCATAGTAAGTACACGAAAGAAGAATGTAATATACACTAATATATTGAAGCCGGTCGTAAATATGCGGCATGACACCGACTTCCTCAATATTACAGACACTTTTGTAATACAAAATACTTATTTTGGTATTTTTTTCTAGAAATGCATAAATACGAAGCAATAATACGTCAGAGTTTTTGAAATGTATGAAAATAATGGCCTTATTTAGGTTAGGTTAGATGTCATGAATGTCATTATGACTACCGAAGTTACAATAATTAATCTAGATATTGTCTTTCAATTTAAAATGTCAAAATAAATATGGTAAATGTTCATATTTTGAATTAGCTAATTTAAATATTTTTATAAATAATTTATACGCAGACTAGCTCCCTGACGAGTACAGAGGAATGAAGGTAGTGATATACATTGTCTAGGGGTTTTCGTTTTTTGTATTATAACTGGAGGAACGTTTGTTGACTGAAAATTTTCCTTTTGGTGAGATAATATTTTTTCAGTCTTAGTGTTTTTTGCTTCTAATACTAAGAACACTGTTATTTAATTCAATGCAGTTCTTGCTCTTAGACTGAGTAGTTATTTTAATAGTTTCTATGATAAAATGTATTGGAACTGCTATATTTAAATCACTATATGCCTAAAACTTTTATACTAGCACATTCAGATAAGATTGACAGTATAAAATATAAAGACCTATAGGTATTTATTATCATTATCATGTTAGACATGAAAGAATGCTTTTGTAATACTCAATAATTAAGTATTTTATTATTTTTTCTAGAAATGCATAAATACAAAGCAATAATATGTCAGATTTTAGAAACTTAATATCTTGGCGAATAAAAAATACCTTCGCTTTATTACAAATTCAACTATCTCACTGCATTGTGGAGAAATTTGATAGGACATAGCAACACGTCGGGGAAAATTCTATGTTTTCCAATTATCGAATAGTCTGCTAACTGTCAGCATTATACAAATCAGAGAGCATAATGTACCTTTTGGAATTAAACGCAAATTTTCTTACCAAACGCTACCAATATTCAGGCAGCCATTTTAGCCCCTAATCCCACCCAAAATTCAAAATTCACCATTTCTTTTTTTTTCTTCAAAAATGATTTTTCCAAATTATTGAATAACCACAAAGTTTATTAAATTTTAACCCACACTATAAATAAAGTGAAAATTAAGCGGTTTTTTGACACACCTGCTTCCGTTCTTGAATTGTTCTGTGTGGGATTAAGTAATTTTACTTTTATTAACATGAAACCATAATTTGCTCTCTAAAAAAATTGTTTATAAATTAGCTTATGTTCAAATGGTTCAAGATTAATAATTTTACGGGAGTGTAGCGACCTTCTTTTTAAATTCTGATCCTCGAGTGTTGTGGGATTATAGGTCGAATGGAAAAATTAACAACACTTACTGAATTTAATGTCGACGTTTCGAAAAATTTGAATTGAGCCTTGAAAATGAAAAAATTCTTCGAAACATTGGCATTAAATTCAATCTGTTAGTGATTTTCCCATTGGACCTATAATCCCACAAAAACTCGAAGATCAGAATTAATAATTTTAAAAATCAAATAAGCAGCTTAAGCTGCAGGAGTTGGTAATATTTCTAGCTCTCTTTTATCCGTTCTAGCTCTATCCTCCATCCAGCCCTTCAGTTACACAGCCGGCGCGCGTCTACGTATGATGTTAAGTTGACTGGGTATAGATGAAAATTGATAATATCTGATACGAAAATAATAGAGGATTGTCTGTATATTTAATATTTAAATAAATTATTTTGAACCTTGGCTATCCAGACCGGACCAAGTCGATTAGCTCACCTGGTTACGTTATCTTTTTTCGAAAGGGATGTAAAATCGGAAAGAACGACGTCAAATAAGTGATGATAATACAACAATCGGCGCTGGTGATAAACGATTTAACAAAAAAAAACAGAAAAGAACAAATAATATTTACAGTTTGTTACATTTATTCTTATTATATTTTATCTGATATGTTACATTCTGGGCATATTTTCATATCAACTCAGCTTGTATATAGACGCCACTGAATGCTCGACATTCGTATAAGGATGGCTTGTTATCAACCAAGTCAACTCGAAATCCTAGGAAATTGGAATTTGGATTTCGCCCATTGTAACTCTTGTTCACGTTTAAATAATTCGAATATATTGCCACGCCAAGAATAAATCCTAAATTAATTCAATTATATTCATGGGGGCTCTCGTTTAGAATTTATCCTTGGGTTTATTTTTGTTAGTTATGTTGTCTTTACGACTGTTTATTAAATACACATGAATGAACCGAAATAAGTTACGATACGAAATTGCGATGGAGCTCAGTTTGTTCCGTATTCTTGAAAGCAATTTAAATTATATCAGTCTAGACATAGAGAAAATGTTCTTTTTGTTTTAAATAAATGAGTCAAAACTGACGTATATGATTCGTTCACTTTTCATAATAAATAAATAAATAAACAACACAGAAATTAGACAACCCCCGATTCCAAAGCCTAAGCTGCACGGGCGAGTGTTTCACTTATGAGAAAAACGCGGACACAACCATTCCTCTACCATTCCTACCGACATTGCCAACGCCGCGGCCGGTGACGGGATCCGAACCCTCAGTAACAATGGAGAGATTATCTAGTCACACCTACCATTGCACGCTATAGGCAACTACTACATTGAGCCACATAATTATTGCACAAGTTTATTAAAAATTTTTACCATAAAATAATAATTGAACCCGACATATAATAATATCTGTATAAAGGGAGAAGCAACAAATCACTGGACTGGTCGATTCTTAAATACCTTCCTCTATGTTTCCATGTACAATTTTTTTTTAATTAGACGTCATTGACATTTTTTTAAATAACTCTCATTTTATTTCTCATCTATTATAGATAGAGAAAGTATTGGAGTCGTGCAAAAATTTAATTCAAGATTATGATGAAGACGAACGTTTTGAGTCTCGAAAATAGGACATTTATCTGATTGGCATGTTGACCGTCTGTGTGTCTGTGAGTCTGTATGCCTGTGTGTTTATTTGTCCATGTGTAGCTGATCATTGTTGTACTATCATTTTCTTAAACACATCTCAACGTAGAAATCTGAAACTTTCTGGGGAGTTCAAGGAAGAACGATATTGAATATAAGTAAAATTGGTGCACCAGGGCACGTCTTAAAGGAGGCCAAAAAAAATTTCGTCGAGAGGACTCTCTCGTCATATCTAATTTGAAATTAATGAAAAATGAGTTATTTATTTTAGCTCGTTTCCCTAACACAATGGTGTATTTATGGTGTATTATACGAATTTTTGTAGAGTTTTGGTTTTGGTATATAATTCGTAGGTACAGTTATTATTAATATACCTAATTTTTCCCCCATTATCAATTATTCAAAAGATTACAAAACATTTATATTGGGAAGAGGTGCGGAAATATTCTGTTAGTTAATGTTATTTTTAAATGTTTAATTTACGTACATTTTATATATTTTTTTGATATACCAGTAATTTACGTTTATCGCTAGGACACTTCTACGTATATTTAACCGAGATTCGTATAATTGGTAACGAATTTAATACGTTTATTATACGAACATGTATTACTTCGGTTGTTTCATTTACTTCGTTTTTCCCGGCTTATCTTGTTTGTCTCGTTTATCTCGTTTATATCGATCATTTTGTGTGTAAATTTTTATATATCATATTTTCCTATTTATCCTATTGACCTCACTCCTATTTATCTCATTTGTCTCACATGTCTAGTTTATTTTATTTATTATGTTTATCTTGTGTACCTTATTTATCTTATACATTATATATATGTGTATATATATATATATATATATATATATATATATATATATATATATATATATATATATATATATATATATATATATATGTTAAATTCGTTTTCCGGGTATACTCCGCGTAGGTGATAGGCCCCGGGAGGGACCGTGGTTGTCTGAACGACGTTTCGGCAGAATCTCATCTGCCATCTTCAGGTTCTAACCGATAACTGCTTACTGCGGCTTCTGGTTACTCGAACTGTTTCAGTTCGAGTAACCAGAAGCCCAGTATGCTTAGTTATCGGTTAGAACCTGAAGATGGCGATGAGATTCTGCCGAAACGTCGTTCAGACAACCACGGTCCCCTCCCGGGGCCTATCACCTACGGGAGTATACCCGGAAAACGAATTTAACATTCACCACCCGCGAAAACCTGAAAAACAACATATATATATATATATATATATATATATATATATATATATATATATGTAAAGATTATTTCCAGAATAGAAATCGTTATAGATAATAAAATGCACAACCTTGGGTTATTTAATCGAAACAACACTCGATATTGGGCAATTGAAAATCCTCACATTATGAGACAGGGGCGATTTCAGGAGCAGTTTGGCTTCAATGTTTGGTTAGGCATACTAGGCGACCATATCATAGGTCCAATAGTTTTTGACGGAACTCTAACTGGACCAAGATATCTAGAATTTCTCCAAAATATAATAGTTCCACAGATTAATCAAATTCCCAATACTAATATTGACGAGGTTTACTTCCAACAAGACGGGGCTGGACCACACAATGCTATTATCGTTAGGTATTACTTAAATCAATTGTTTCCAGATCGTTGGATTGAGAAACATGGTCCAGTCATATGGCCTGCAAAGTCGCCTGACATAACACCACTCGATTTTTTTATTTAGGCGCATTTGAAAAATAGAATCTACATGACTGCTCCAACCACAAGGCAAGATCTGGAAGAAAGAGTTCGACACGAAATTGCACAAATAGAACCTCAACAATTACAGAATGTTAGACGTGCAACAATAAGTCGTGCTACTCTGTGTATTAATCAAATCGGAGAATAGTTTGAACAATTTTTATAATGGCTTATTATAATTTAGGTTTTAAATAGTTTAGTTATTCTATTTATTCATGGTTATAACGTTTTATTAAGATCATTTCTTGTTTAATTTTTTCCCCTTTTAAAAAACACTTTTATTATTACGAAGGATATCGTTAAGAAATGATTAATGGCGAAAAAAAAGAATATATATATATATATATATATATATATATATATATATATATATATATATATATATATATATATATTATCACATTTAGCAATATTATAAATTATTATAAAAGATTTAATAAATATAGTAGCATGCATACATTAAAAATGAACAATTTCAGAAAACAATTTTAATTTAGTTGTTAACATATGTGTAGAATAATTAAGTATTCATTGTTCATATAAAAATGTAGTTAGTTGTAAGGTATTTGCAAAGCCAAATTGGCCATAAAAATTAATGAAAAACAGATAAAAAACAAGAAAAAGGTGTCAAGTCGAAGTCCTGGATCTCCACTGGCAGAGCTGACGAGAGACCTATTGTGTATTTCCTGCCATCGAAAAGGTGTCACCAATGTAGTCCTATATAAAAATTTCACTTCAATTAACTCCAGAAGTATTAAAAGTTGCATAATTTCCGGGGAAAGATTTCACCTATAAAAGAGACAATTGTTATAGTATATACTTTTAAAAGGGGAAATTTATTAAAAATCTAGTATAGAGTCAATGTAATTGAACTTTAGATAAAAGTTAAAAACGCAACATTCAATAAACAGGGAAAATATTGTAAATTATCTTAAAACTTTCATAACGAAACATAAAAAGTGCATGGTCTGTAAAAGTGAATATAAACTGAAATAAAACTTACCAAACAGGGGTGCAGTAATGTGTTTAGATCAATGCCATAATAATTTCTCCAATATTGGGGTTGAAACATAAACATTTCTTGATTTTTGTATGTGTGACAACTAGTCAATTTTGAAATTTGGTGATTTTACTATATACAAAATTAAAGTAAGCAGAGAAAACAATGGATAGTTGGTTGTTATTGATAAAAAAAGGAGTGGGGTTAAGAAAAAATTTGGGAGAATCGGAAAAAATTAAAGAGAAGAGAGACGAATAAAATAAAAGGTTAGGAGTAAAATATGGTAAATAGAAGCTTGTAAATTAAGATTCAAGCCAGAGAATTAAAATAAAGAAACAGTAAAAAAGTTTGTAAGTACTTACCAGTTATAAAAAATCCAGCTACACAAAACACAAAATTAAAGTAAATAACTATACAAGCATATCAGGAAATTGGAGCGGCCATATCCAAACATTAAAGCGTGGTAACAGCAGAGAAGAAAGACAGTTCGGCCAACCGCAAGGATAAAAATATAAGGTAAAATCTCGAGATTTTAAAATTTGGTGGGCTAATTTAAGTTAAGATTTGTAAATACATTTGTTAAAATTTTTAAAAATATTTTATTAAAAACAAACTCTTTAATTGTTTCCTGAAAGTGTTTAGTTTTTTTTTGTGTACTGATTTTGTGAATTTAAATTTTGAAAATATCCTATAGAAAGAACAAAATTGAACCTGCATCCTGAGTGAGAGTAAAAGAAAATAAAAAGTAAGTAAAATTTTGTAAATTAAAAATCTGAGCTAGTTTGGGTATACAAAGGCATAAATAAAAATAAATACAAATTTAAAATAAAGGCGTCAATTTTCATAGATTTTAATAAAACACAAAATTTTCAATTCTATAACTGTTTAATAAAACAATTCAAAATTTTTACAAATTATATAAATAAATAAAAATACAATAAACCTTATTATCACATTATATATATATATATATATATATATATATATATATATATATATATATATATATATATATATATATATATATATGTGTGTGTAAGATTAAAGATTATTTCCAGAATAGAAATCGTTATAGATAATAAAATGCAGTTTTTATTTTACCATATTAATTTTTATTTATTTCATAATAATTATAAAGTACAAATTACACTGAAAATTCGTTTTTTTAATAAAGAGACAATTCAAATTAATTATTTTTCGTTGCGTTAGTACAATTAATAAAAAAATTACATTTTTGGTATACAATTTGAGCTTGTTTCTCTTCATTAATGTTTTGAATAGTAGTATGTTCTGATGTTGTCTAATTTGGATTACATCTTAATTTATTTATCACTTTAAATGATGTACTTTCATGGCCGCTTATTTTGATAAGCTCTTGCTCCTGTGTTCCATTCTTTATTAAGTTACTGACAGCTGTGGCTCGATTTGAATGGTTAGTTATTTTTACAGTTGTTGTATCTAAACCGATTTTGGCGGCTGATTCCGTTGTCCATTTGGACAGTTCATTTCTTCCAATCGGTGAATTTTTGTACCAATAGGAATTTTGTATTTATTCCAGTACCAATTGTATGTCAGAAATAAACGATTTGTTGTAATATTGGAACCCCTCTTGGATAATAGTAGTTTATATAGCCTTACAGGACATAGATCGGCATTAATTCCATTAGGCGTTAACCATTTAATATCGGTGCATTTCTTGTCACCTCCTTGTGTGGTCTTACTGATCACAGAGTTATATTCTAATCATCCTAAAATGGCAAAAAAGACTTAGTTAAACAGTCGCAAATCAAAAAATAGCCGTTTTTACCTGGTCTGTTCTCTGTTATCAATTTCTTCTTTAAAGTGGTTTGTTACGCAATTCGCGACTTGTCCGTCTCTCCAAGTGAGCTCAACTGCGATAATATGGCAAAGTTTTTTTTGCAGTCCTTCAGGAGTGTTTTTATTTTAAAGCATTATCATTTTTTATGATCTTCTGAATCTAACGCAACTGAAGAGGCTTTTCTTTTCGTGACATATTTCTGTAAATATCTTCTTAGCATTACGAGCATCCCTAGAGCACTTAAATTGAATATCCTTAAATGGATCGAAAATGACGTATTTTAAAAAATATATTTCCTGAAGCATTTTTGCAGTTATGTTCTACCTGGTTTTTATCACATTTTCCTTATAATCTTTACCATCTTTCCGTCTCATAGGTAAGCCCAGTCTTTAAGTACCAACGCAATCTAATCTATGGTTGTAGTAACTTCAAATTTGTATCCTATTTCATTACAAAAATCATAAATTGGCTTCATACCGATTTCTGCGTTTTTGTTGTGTTAATAGGAACGCTTCTTAACATTTCTCTGTCAACTTCGGAAACGGAAACATTTTCGAAACGAGTATTTTCTTTATTTACTTCTATTTGACGGTGTAGGTAAGTATAAATGACACTGACAATTCAAACTATCAGAGTTGTTAAGTCGGTGAGTATCGCATAGCAGCGACAGGCCAAAGCTTACTTTACATGTCAAAAATAAATGAGCAGAGGTGAAAAATAACCAATTATTTTTACAAAATAATCACTTATATAAACAAGTTACGTGGTACAAATTTCATGTTTCTTATTGGTTAGATTTATGATAGGGAAATAATCAATGTAATATTTATTATATTCTTAACCTAAATATAGACAGCTTTAAACTACATTTTCAGTATATTTTAAGAAATAATTAGACATGAATATTTTTCTATTATTAGAGTCTAATGAATATTTTAGGACATACATTTTTAATTAAGGAAAAAAGATCTTTAATAAGGCTTCAACAGTTTCACTTAGTTTAACAATTAATATCTGTTTACCTTATTTGTATAGTTTCATAGAACGTTCTTGTAGATCTTATAAATAAATTATTATATGCCAATCTTCGGGTAAAACGAGTAAGTTTTCTGAAAATGTTATTTAACAAAAACTGCACCTATGTTAAATACTCCGTGACTGACCATAAAATCTTCACGAGTTAGAGATGAGTTGTTCTTTATGTAAAGCCATGTGGGAATACTATTTAATTGATAAAATAACGTGTTATTTTGCAACAATTATGAGGAACGATAATGATCAGTTGATCTTAAAATCAACTACCATGTATTACGGTCATCTAATTGGAGCGCAGCGATAAAAATTTCTAAAACAAAAGAATGACTCGCGGCTTTCCTTGCTCTTGGATTTCATCAACGAACACTCATGCCATTATGTTACTATTCACTCCATGTCACATTGCTTTAAACAATAGGAGGTATGCATAACCGAAGCATAATATTTATAGATTTCAACTGGCCTCTTTCCTGTCAACAATCTGAGTGAGTTTGTACAATATAAACTCACTTAAATGATGGCTAACCTTACCAATAAAATGCCAAACCTATAAACACTGACCTGCAATTCTAGCCACCCACTTAACACTTTTTATATTCCAAATTAGTAAGGACAGAAAATTGGACTAGTTCCAAAACCGGTAGTTACTACTGGAACGACGACAAATAATAGCAAAAGTATAAAACGGATATACCGCTTGATATAATGTACGAGATTTCAAAATGACTGAAGTCTACCATCGCATTAGCATATATCACATCACAACTAATATTCGTTCTGCATTTATGACTATTAAATTTGAGTGATTTGGTTTATACATATGTTTATATAAGGAAAATGAGCTTTCCTTATCTACAGAGGTTAATGTTGCAAATTATATATACTTCACATGAGCGGGCAGTAGTAATGAGAATAATCAAGGAACGATAATCGAATTAGCCGATTATTTAAATATCTCAAGATAATCGATTATAACCTATAAAGATTAGTAGTACTAATATTAATAATTAAGGACATTTAAAAAATTATAAACACTTTTTTATTACTTGTCCAATTTTCACTTTATTTGTTATTTTACACCTAGTTTCATTCCATTCGGACATTTTCAAGTAAACTAAATTACACATAGATTTTACTTTCATTTAAATATAAACTGAACTGAATAGGAGGATGGGTCACTTTATTATTGATAATATAATTCAAATTTGTACAGATGTTATGTCTTTAAATGTAGGGGATTTTTCAAGATAGCAAATTATATTATGCTGTGATCTTTATTAACAGCAGGTTATCTGAATAAGTTTAATAATGGAGAATTATTTAAATCTATTTGTTCTTTTAATATGTTGTGATTCTTATTCCTATTTAATTTATTAATTTCTAGCAATCCTAATAAATTAAGTTTTTTACTTTTCCCACAAATATGTAATATTTTAGGTTGATGGTCGTCAGTTATTGTATGACCAGAATCCGTTGGGTGTTTATAAAAGTTGGAATGTTGTTTATGTGTGTGAATATGTTCTCTATATCTTACTCCGAACGATCTACCTGTTTGACCTATATAAGAGGCGTTACATTCTGGGCAATCTAACCGATATGCACCACATTTTTTAGACGTATTAGTTTTTTGTTTTGCATTGAAAAGATATTTGCCTATATTTTAGTTAGAACTAAAAGATGTTTTAATATTAAATTTGGAAAAAGTATTTCTAATTGAATAAGATAGTTGACCTGAATATGGTAATGAAATGTATGTTTGAACTTTTTTCTAGTTAATAGTGGAATAAAGTTCTTTTAAGAGGGACCTATTTTGTTTTTTGTAGATTAGATTATTGATTATATTTTGAGGGTACCTGTTATTATGTATAATTCTTCTTTTAAGTCTGTCTCAGATAGAGGTAAGCTGAAGGCTCGGTGTGTCATAGATTGATATGCGGCTAATTTGTGGAAGAGAGGGTTATAGGAATTAAAGGGGATAGTAGCGTCTGTAAACGTTGGTTTGCGGTAAATATTATAGGAAAATGATGTTTTATGTCTTTTTATAGTTAAGTCGAGAAAGTTCATTGATTTATTATCGTTCTCTGTTTCTAAGGTAAAAGACAAATTATTATGTGTGTTATTGATAAAATCGATGAGTATTTTTAATTGGCTGTCAGTCCTTTAAAACCTATTAGGAAAGGGGGATATTAGAAAACATATTCGACACATCAAACGATATCGAATGTCTTCTTTTAATTTCAAATATACTAGAAAAATGCAAAATTATCCCAAAATTAAAAAATGAAATTCTGCAAACATTCAAGTTGTGTTTAGATCAAAATTATTTCCAATTTAATGAGGACATATTTATACAAAAAACAGGGCTCCCTATGGGTTCGCCACTTAGCCCCCTTTTATCCGATATATACACGGATAATCTTGAAGAAACTATATTGCATTCTCCAATATCAAAAAACATATTCTCTTTTGGTACAGGTACGTAGATGATATCCTAATAGGTTTTAAAGGGACAGACAGACAATTAAAAATACTCCTCGATTTTATCAATAACACACATAATAATATATCTTTTACCTCAGAAACAGAGAACGATAATAAATCACTAAACTTCCTCGACTTAACTATAAAAAGACATAAAACATCATTTTCCTATAATATTTACCGCAAACCAACGTTTACAGACGCCACTAGCCCCTTTAATTCTTATAACCCTCTCTCCCATAAATTAGCCGCATATCAATCTATGACACACCGAGCCTTCAGCTTACCTCTATCTGAGACAGCTTTAAAAGGAGGATTATACACAATAAGACTTATAGCACATAATAACTGGTACCCTCAAAATATAATCAACAATCTAATCTACAAAAACAAAATAGTCCCTCTTAAAAGAATTTTATTCCACTATTAACGAGAAAAAAGTTCAAACATATATGTCATTACCATTCAGGTCAACTCTCTTATTCAATTAGCAAAACTTTTTCCAAATTTAATATTAAAACATCTTTTAGTTCTAACAAAAATATAGACAGATATCTTTTCAATGCAAAACAAGAAACTGATATCTCTAAAAAATGTGGTGTATATCGGTTTGATTGCACAGAATGTAACGCCTCATATGTAGGTCAAACAGGTAGATCGTTCGGAGTAAGATATAGAGAACATATTCACACACAAAAAACAACATTCCAACTTTTATAAACACCTAACAGATTTTGGTCATACAATAACTGATGACCATCAACCTAAAATACGTATTTATGGGAAAAGTAAAAAAACTTAATTTATTAGAAGTGCTAGAAATTAATAAATTAAATAGGAATAAAAATTACAACAAATTAAACAACCAAATAGATTTAAATAATTCTCCGTTATTAAACTTATTCAGATAACCTGCTGTTGATAAAAATCACACCATAATATAATTTACTATCTTGAAAAAACTCCTACATTTAAAGACATAACATCTGTACATATTTGAATTATATTATAAACAATAAAGTGACCCATCCTTCTATTCAGTTCAGTTTATATTTAAATGAAAGTTAAATCTGTGTATAATATAGTTTACTTGAAAATGTCTGAATAGGATGAAACTAGTTGTAAAATAACAAATAAAGTACAAATTAGACAAGTAAAAAAGTGTTTATAATTTTTTAAATCAAAATGGATTTTCACAAAGTAACTTCATCTTCAATCAACTTTTTTGAATTAAGAAAATTAGTTCTACCCAATTATTTCATGAATGCGGTGGCGTCCGATTCGATTATTTTTTCTTTCGGAAACCTTCAATCGATAAACGCGATAAAGTGCAAAGTAGATAATTAGTTAGTTGTAACAACAGAGTACAGCAAACCCATAGATTTGATTTAGCAAACCAGATGCAATAATTGACGCATAGTGTGAAATAATTTAAAAGTAGTAGTTTAAGTTTTAAAAAGTAGTTATTGTCACCTATTTGTAAAGGGAATAAAACATGAAACGCTCAGTACTGCTTATTATAAATAAATGTCAACATGATACAAAAAAAACAAGTAACTTAGGAGGCTAAATATTACTAAAATTAGTACTCATGTGGATTATTAAAATACCTCGATAAATAATAGTCGACTATTAAAATATTTTAATTATTCCCATCACTGACAGGCACTGGAAAACTGTGCAGATATGTTTCACAAATTTTACGTATTGTTTAGTATCTCAGGTTAGCGGACCATACGCCAGTTACCAACGATCGTGTGGCCAACGCCTACTGAGGAACAAGAGCACACTTCCGTATAACATTATACACATGTATCCCAGATTCCCATTTCAATACTGGTTGCAACACTTGTTGCATATATTCTTCTTCTTTTCTGGCGTTACAGCCCATTGTGAGCCTTAGCCTCCTCTAGAACTTCCTTCCAGCTATCCCTGTCTAACGCGCGCCTTCTCCATGCTCCTATCCCAATGTTTTTCAGGTCAGTATCAACATTGTCTATAAACCTTGTTCGGGGTCTTCTCTCCTGCGTTGGCCTACTGGTTTGCCGAGCATTGTTTTGCTGGCCGGTTCACTCTCCTCCATTCTCATGACATGGCCCACCCATCTCAGCCGTCCAAGTTTGACTGTTTTTACGATGTCGGGGTCTTTAAACAGCCTACACAGCTCGAAGTTATATCTTCTTCTCCACCCCCGTTTTCATTTACAGCTCCGTAGATTCTTCTCAGGATTTTCCTTTCAAAGCAACCAAGGATGGCTTCATCGCTCTTAGTGAGAGACCATGTTTCCGAACCGTATGTTAGCACTGGTCTTATGAGTGTTTTATAAAGTTTACCCTTCGTGCTTCGAGATATGTTCTGTGAACTGAGCTGTGGAGCTAGTCCGAAATAACATCGGTTGGCAATAAGAACCCTGCGCTTTACTTTCACTGTTGTATCGCTTTGGCTATTGACTAACGATCCGAGGTATACAAACTCCTGCACAGACACTATCTCATCGTTTTCGATATTTAGGGGGCGTTGTCTCTCTCTTGCTGGTTGTGCTGCCGCCGGCATGTATTTTGTTTTGTTAACATTTATTATCAGCCCCATCTCCCTTGCTGCATGTTTCAGTGCAATATATGTCTCTGTTACTGCTGCCTCGGTAATACCAATAATATCTATATCATCTGCATAGGCCAGTATTTGGGTGGATTTGTTATATATTGTCCCCGTCGTAGTAACACCCGTTGAACGTACAACTTTCTCGAGAGCGTGGTTAAATAATATGCAGGAGAGTGCGTCTCCTTGTCGCAACCCGTTGGTGGTTTCGAACGGTTCAGATAAGTCACCGCCAACTCGTACCCTGCATTTCACTTTTTCCAGTGTTAATTGTGTCAGATTTACCAAGTGATTTGGTATATTTAATTGTCTCATTGCTGAATATAGTTACTTCCTCTTAATAGTGTCGTAAGCGGCTTTGAAGTCAACAAATATGTGGTGGGTGCTTATTCCATACTCTTGTGTTTTTTCTAAAATTTGTCTTAGCGTAGATATTTGGTGTATGGTTGACTTCCCTCCTCTAAAGCCAGCTTGGTATTTTCCTACTTCTTGCATATATTACAAGTATATAAAGAAACCCATACGTATCAATTAATTCATTTATATGAAGGTTTTTTTAAAAAATAGGATTTTTTCATATAACTGCCGGCCCTGAAAACTGGTATATATTTCCGCTGCCTATGAATTAGAAAGGCGTGTGTGTGCGCGTTGCGATATAAATTCCTCAAAAGCCGTGGATCTTTTACGACAGGTAAACTTTATCTCCTTATAAGCGTTTCATTGCAACCATTTTAACCATTGTCGTGATCCTTTGTTCTAAATATTAATTTTTCTTTTTTTGTTTAATTCGCCATTAAAATTTTAGAGTATATTCAGTTGTATATCATATCAAAATAAATACCTACTTTACTGTTTGTCAATAATAAATATTAGTTATGTCATTGTATAACAAAACAAGCATTCAGTATAAATGTTACACTAAATTTATGAATATTTTATTTGTAATTTTATACAATAAATTGTAGTCTAATAACAGCTATGTTAAATATTAATTTATTATGTATGTCATAAGCAGCAGTTATAATAATTAGATGACGGTACATAAATGCGTTTAGTGCCAGTTTAGTAATAAATAAATACAAATTAATAAATAGAGAAAATAATTCATTGTGGAGTAGATAGGAGTCATTTAACGTATTTAGTAATAAAGTAGTTAGTATATTCAAAATAAATTTTGATCTGGGAAATCAGTCAAAATCCATGATGGCAGCTAAATTGGTCGTTTCTGTAACTATGATCCGTTTATTTTTATATTGACACTAACTTATTTAACCAAAGATGGTTAAATCTAATTTAAAGTACAGGGGTAGTCTAGATAGATTTTACTCCCTTTAACCTTTTTTATTTTTTTGTGCTGGAAAAAAATGGTGAACATAGAAGTTGTTGAAAATATTTCTATCATCTCAAAACCCACTTACCGCAAAAAAAAATGTGAATCGCGTTCCGGAGATACAGACCAAACTTGCGGTTATTTAATTGGAATATCCTGTATATTTTTAGATTTTTGAAATCGACGCTATCTCTCAATTACAGCGATATGTATATTTTGTATATGTTGTATATTTGCTTCGAACGTTTGCGAATTATGCCTAATTTAACGAAATATTTTGAATTTTTCACAAATTGCCATGGAAAATATATTTTTGTTCTGTATCAACATGTACATAGTGATTAAAAACGCAATTCCACGTGCGCGTCATAAATATTCGTTGTGGCGTTTATCCTAATCATCAAGAAAAGGGATTATACAGATATATAACGTTATTAACAAAAGGTATAATAAGGCTACATAAGAATGTAATTCTGTATTTTTCTTATATATTTTGTATCTGCAAGTAGTTGCAGACCATGGAACTCGCTACGACCTTTATAATTTCCAAGATAAACACTTATGCAATGAGTGTATTGTTGTAGGCCAAAGGTACAGGTGCTGTCAACAAATTCAGTCAAAATAGAGGAAGAGATGTTATAGCAGTTCTAGAGTTCATATAGATTGTTGAAAAGATTTACTGGCAAGAGAAAATTGGAACAGCCAATTAAAAATGTTGCAAGTTATTCAAGTGTTAAGAGGACCATTCGCTTTACTGGAGAACCTAATGATCCAAAAACTGATTGTCTCTTTTGTGGAATCCTTGTAGATTTTATAAAGAAACGTAGTCCAAAACATGAACCTCAAAAAATTTCCAATAATAGATTTTGGTGAATCCATCAAGCAATGCTGCAAAGAATGATTACATGAGTAGTCGTTTTTGGTCAGTGAGCGAATATAATATTTCATATCTGACCTCCACGTAGCTGTTTGTATCACCTGTCATAGCATCAATGTACTGCACTTTCTCGCAGTCACTACATCTGTTAGGTCTTCAACACCAGAGATAATAATACTTTCTCCAACGTGTTCAATTGACTTACGCTTCATATGTCTGCGATTATAGGTTTACAAATACTGTTTAATTATAGTTATCAGCATATGTATCGTTATTTGTTTTTCATCGTTACTTTCTAAATTACTGGAGGTTTGCAAAAAAGCTAAACCTTTTTCGACAACCTGTATGAATTTTAGAATCTTCAACTTCTATAACATCACTTCCTCTGCTCTGACAGAATATGTTGATAACACTTGCACCTTTTGCTTGCAATAATATACTACCTACACCATCAGTGTCTTTCTTACGAATTATACAAGTCGGAACGTGTTCTGTGGTCTACAACAAATACTTCTTACGGCGTAATATTGCAGTTCTCTGTGAACAAAGAAAAATTTCTTTAGATTTACAACATCTTTTATAGCTATATTGACAATAATTTATTTATTATTGTCAATATAGCTGTAAGTATGAAAATAACGACATATTCAGCCGCCATCCTGGAAATGGCACAATCTGGAACATAAATATATCAATGTCAATACTGTCTTTTTCACAAGTTATGGATAAAACTTAGTTTTATCCATAACATAGTTGCTTGATACATAGATTAAATCTATGTTTGATAGAAATAGTTAGGACATACGCGTACTCGTAGTACGAGATCTCCGCCATGTTTAGGCTATAACCGCGCTGGATCCGTATTCTTCACAATGTACTCGTGTGTCTTTTCTTTGATTTTATTTATTTAGAAAAGTAAGTATCATCTAAAACATAAGCAATAATATGTCATGAAATAGTAAATTACATTTAAATTGAATATTTGTTTTATTTGTGTGCTTATCTAATGTAGGTTTAACATAGAAAATCACTTGTTGTTGCATCCCTCAACAATAATACTCTAGAAGTGTTATTCATAGATTACATAGTAATTCCTTACCAGCTCTCGCTGTATGTTCTAACTATTTCTATCAAGTAACTATAGACAAAATTAAAAATTTAGCCGCCATCTTGGATTTTGAATGATTTCTCGGGTCGAGATTACTGATGTTTTTGAGTATGTTGTAATAGACATTTTTTGAATCATAGTGCAAAAGGAATCATTTATGTTGCAATTTTGCAATATAAATTAAGGGTATTTTTGCACTATAATCATTGTAGGTACCAATAATTTCATTTTAGTATTTCCATTTAGCAAAGATTATTTTATATAATGGTCAGCCGTTACATAAAAGTTCATCGCTCATAAAAGTCTTTCAAACTTGTACAAAGTGGGAGCTCAAACAGACCGAGAGGTACCTGAGTGGTATTAGATTAAGCGAGATGAATCCTAAATAAAGCTTTAATTTTAGGAGTGATAAACATTTATAGCGGCTGACTATCTACTATAATGTCAAATAATAATATTTGCTTATACTTATTTAATTTTACTGTATATCTAATTTATTTTTGCCAGCTTATACTTCACAGTTTAAGGAAAGGTTAATGTTAAGCCACAGTCTATATAATTATTTTCTTAGCACCATTCATGAAGAGAGATTAACCCATGCCTACCTTAAGCTAAATCTTGATATTTTAGGTTGTTACGCTTTTGATGAAGGGTTTAACTTTGCGTGTCCCTCTTTTATAATCTACTTCCAGTTTTATGAATATAATGTGGGAACATTAATAAACCATATATATATCAATGAAGATTGAGTATCTTGTAGTAAGTCTAAAAATAATTATGAGGTGTTCGGGTAACAAAAAAAAATATATCATGAAAGACAATAAATAAAAGATGGATTTTAAGTTGTACCCCTAGGGCACACAATATTTTCAAAACATTTTAGAGTGTTTTTCCATTGTTGAAATATTTTCAATATTTAATGTAATATTTTTAAAATATTAAAAGTATATTTAGTACTCATTTTTAGTAAAAATCATTTAAAAGTGTTTTGTCTACATCGGTGTTGTTATATGCTATTAAGCAAATTAATTTCAGTTTTGTTAAAGTCTTTATTACCGCATCAGTGTGTATGATTCCTTTACCGCACTGTTTATTTTTCCTAAAACTAGAAATGACATAAATTGAAACATAATTTATTGTATTAATTGATTTATTTATTTGAAATAAAATAGTAACTAATTATTTTCACCGACGAAGATAAAATATTGGACAATGCACGTCTGATTATGGCTTTACAAAACTTGTTTGTGTGTTTCAATTCTCCTTATATTCTTATTTCCGTCAAATCTGATATAGAGCATATTAGAATATTTATTTTTTATCATCGTGTCTAATCTGTAGGTGTTACAAGTTGTATGACAAAAGTTATATTGATTTTAAGTAGTTTCTGGGGTGTTTTCACACCCTTATATTCTGATTTCCGTCAAATCTGAAATAGGGAAAGTTGAATTTTTTTTCATCTTTGTCTAATCTGATGGTGTTACAAGTCGTATGACAAAAGTTATATTAATTGAAGTTGTTTTTTTGAGGGTGTTTCACCCCCTTATATTCTAATTTCCATCTAATACAAAATAGAGCATGTTAGAATATTTATTTTTATCATTCTGTCTAATCTGAAGGTGTAAGAGGTTGTATGACAAATTATATTAATTTTAAGTAGTTTCTGGGGTGTTTCACCCCCTTATAATTCTGATTTCCGTCAAATCTGAAATAGAGAAGGTTGGAATATTTATTTCTTATCATCGTGTCTAATATGAAGCTGTTACAAGTCGTATGATAAAAGTTATATTAATTTAAGTAGTTTTTTGGGGTGTGTCACCCCCTTATATTCTGATTTCCATCTAATACAAAATAGAGCATGTTGAAATATTTCTTTTTTTATCATTCTGTCTTAATCTGAAGGTGTAAGAGGTTGTATGACAAGTATGACAAATTATATTAATTTTAAGTAGTTTCTGGGGTGTTTCACCCCCTTATAATTCTGATTTCCGTCAAATCTGACACAGAGAAGGTTGGAATATTTATTTTTTATCATCCTGTCTAATCTGAAGGTGTTACAAGTCGTATGATAAAAGTTATATTAATTTAAGTAGTTTTTGGGGTGTGTCACCCCTTATATTCTGATTTCCATCTAATACAAAATAGAGTATGTTGAAATATTTATTTTTTATCATTCTGTCTAATCTGAAGGTGTAAGATGTTGTATCAAGTATTACAAATTATATTAATTTTAAGTAGTTTCTGGGGTGTTTTACCCTTATAATTCTGATTTCCATCAAATCTGATACAGAGAAGGTTGGAATATTCATTTTTTATCATCCTGTCTAATCTGAAGGTGTTACAATTCGTATCACTAAAGTATATTAATTTAAGTAGTTTCTGCGGTGTTTCAGCCCCTTATATTCGGATTTCCGTCAAATCTGAAATAGGGCATGTTGAAATATTTATTATTTACGATCCTGTCTAATCTGTAGGTGTTACAAGTTGTATGACAAAAGTTATATTACTTTTAAGTACTTTCTGGGGTGTTTAACCCTTTATATTCTGATTTCTGTCAAATCTGAAATAGGGAAGGTTGGAATATTTATTTTTTACCATCTTGTCTAATCTGATGGTGTTACAAGTCGTATGACAAAAGTTATATTAATTGAAGTTGTTTTTGAGGTGTTTCACCCCCTTATATTCTAATTTCCATCTAATACAAAATAGAGCATGTTAGAATATTTATTTTTTATCATTCTGTCTAATCTGAAGGTGTAAGAGGTTGTATGACAAGTATGACAAATTATATTAATTTTAAGTAGTTTCTGGGGGTGTTTCACCCCCTTATAATTCTGATTTCCGTCAAATCTGAAATAGAGAAGGTTGGAATATTTATTTCTTATCATCGTGTCTAATATGAAGCTGTTACAAGTCGTATGATAAAAGTTATATTAATTTAAGTAGTTTTTTGGGGTATGTCACCCCCTTATATTCTGATTTCCATCTAATACAAAATAGAGCATGTTGAAATATTTATTTTTTATCATTCTGTCTTAATCTGAAGGTGTAAGAGGTTGTATGACAAGTATGACAAATTATATTAATTTTAAGTAGTTTCTAGGGTGTTTCACCCCCTTATAATTCTGATTTCCGTCAAATCTGAAATAGAGAAGGTTGGAATATTTATTTTTTATCATCGTGTCTAATATGAAGCTGTTACAAGTCGTATGATAAAAGTTATGTTAATTTAAGTAGTTTTTGGGGTGTGTCACCCCTTATATTCTGATTTCCATCTAATACAAAATAGAGCATGTTGAAATATTTATTTTTTATCATTCTGTCTAATCTGAAGGTGTAAGAGGTTGTATGACAAGTATGACAAATTATATTAATTTTAAGTAGTTTCTGGGGTGTTTCACCCCCTTATAATTCTGATTTCCGTCAAATCTGATACAGAGAAGGTTGGAATATTTATTTTTTATCATCCTGTCTAATCTGAAGGTGTTACAAGTCGTATGATAAAAGTTATATTAATTTAAGTAGTTTTTGGGGTGTGTCACCCCCTTATATTCTGATTTCCATCTAATACAAAATAGAGTATGTTGAAATATTTATTTTTTATCATTCTGTCTAATCTGAAGGTGTAAGATGTTGTATGACAAGTATTACAAATTATATTAATTTTAAGTAGTTTCTGGGGTGTTTCACCCCCTTATAATTCTGATTTCCATCAAATCTGATACAAGAGAAGGTTGGAATATTTATTTTTTATCATCCTGTCTAATCTGAAGGTGTTACAATTCGTATCACTAAAGTATATTAATTTAAGTAGTTTCTGCGGTGTTTCAGCCCCTTATATTCGGATTTCCGTCAAATCTGAAATAGGGCATGTTGAAATATTTATTATTTACGATCCTGTCTAATCTGTAGGTGTTACAAGTTGTATGACAAAAGTTATATTACTTTTAAGTACTTTCTGGGGTGTTTTAACCCTTTATATTCTGATTTCTGTCAAATCTGAAATAGGGAAGGTTGGAATATTTATTTTTTACCATCTTGTCTAATCTGAAGGTGTTACAAGTCGTATGACAAAAGTTATTTTAATTTAAGTAGTTTATGGGGTTTTCAACCCCTTATATTCTGATTTCCATCAAATATAAAATGAGGCGTGCTGGAATATTTCTTTTTATCATCCTGTCTTATCTGTAGGTGTTACAAATTGTATGACAAAAGTTATATTAATTTTAACGAGTATCTGGGTGTTTCACCCCCTTATTTTCTAATTTACATCAACTCTGAAATAGGGAAGGTTGGAATATTTATTTTGTATTATCTTGTATAATCTGAAGGTTTTACAAGTCGTATGACAAAAGTTATATTAATTTAAGTAGTTTATGGGGTGTTTCAACCCCTTATATTCTGATTTCCATCAAATATAAAATGAGGCATGCTGGAATATTTCTTTTTTATCATCCTGTCTTATCTGTAGGTGTTACAAATTGTATGACAAAAGTTATATTAATTTTAACGAATGTCTGGGGTGTTTCACCCCCTTATTTTCTAATTTACATCAACTGTGAAATAGAGAAGGTTGGAATATTTATTTTGTATCATCTTGTCTAATCTGTATGTGTTACAAGTTGTATGACAAAAGTTATATTAATTTTAAAGGGTTCCTGGAGTGTTTCACCTCCTTATATTCTGATTTCCGTTTAATCTGAAACAGGGGAGGTTGGAATTTTTTATTTTTTATCATCTTGTCTAATCTGAAGGTGTTACAAGTCGTATGACAAAAGTTATATTAATTTCAGCCGTGTCTGGGGTGCTTCACCCCCTTATATTCTGAAATTCGTCAAATATAAAATAGAGCATGTTGGAATATGTATTCTTTATCACCCTGTCTAATCTGTAGATGTTACAAGTAGTATGACAAAAGTTATATTAATTTTGATGTGTTTCTGGGGTGTTTCCCCTCTTATATTCTGACTTCCGTCAAATCTGAAACAGGGAAGGTTGGAATATATATTTTTTATCGTCTCGTCTAATCTGAATCTGTTACAAGTCGTATGACAAAAGTTGTATTAATTTTAGAGTTTCAGGGGTGTTTCACCCCCTAATATTCTGATTTCCTTCAAATATAAAATAGGGCATGTTGGAGTATTTTTTTCCTAAAATAAAGAATGACATGAATTGAAACATAATTTATTTCATTAATTGGTTTATTTATTTGAAATAAAATGGTAACTAATTATTTTCACCGACGAATATAAAATATTGAAAAATATAATATGTTTGATTATGGCTTTACGAAACTTGTTTGATTGCCGCAGAACTCTGCCCATCGCCTCGTTGTGGCAATTAAACTCGTTTCGTTAAAAAATACCCTAACCAAACTTGTTTCGTTAATAACTATTAAAATGTTTATAAAATTTTATTAAAATGTAACAAGTCATATTTGATTTTTCTGAATTTTTTTAATAATTAATGAAATATTTTCCGCCTGTCTTCTGTAAATAATTCTAAAATATAAGACATAATATTATTATTATTTAGATTCTCTCTTTTTATTGTAAAGGTGTAGAACATCATTCGAAA